>SJYO01004576.1:1651599-1750789 GCA_006410555.1 Capra ibex | reverse complement strand
CCAGTCCTTCGTTGTCAATCTTGACCTGTACCTTGTTGTCTGACCAAGGTTTATCCTTTTCCTCATGCAGTTCCGACATATAACAGTGGGACGAAGAAATTGAAGATACGTCTCCTGTAGTACGTTTTAGGGTCCGAACTACTTCGTGTTCGACCTTAGTTCTAACGGTCCTCTTATAGTTATTGGACTCTATGCGACTATTATGGTGGGAATACCGTCTTTCACTTCTTCTTGATTTCTCGGAGAACTACTTTCACTTTCTCCTCTCACTTTTTCAACCGAATTTTAAGTTGTAAATTTTTTGATTCTAGTACCGTAGACCAGGGTAGTAACGTGCTGTTTGTCTACCCCTTTGTTACCTTTGTCACTCTCTGAAATAAAACCCCCCGAGGTTTTAGTTACGTCTACCACTAACGTCGGAACGAGGAACCTTCTTTTCGATACAGGTTGGATCTGTTGTATAATTTTTCGTCTCTGTAATGAAACGGTTGTTTCCAGACAGATCAGTTTCGATACCAAAAAGGTCATCCGTACATACCTACACTCTCAACCTGATATTTCTTTCGACTCGTGACTTCTTAACTGTCAAAACTTGACACCACAACCTCTTCTGAGAACTCTCAGGGAACCTGACGTTCCTTTATGTTGGTCAGGTAGGATTTCCTTTAGTCAGGACTTATGAGTAACCTTCGTGACAACGACTTCGACGTTGAGATTATGAAACCGGTGGACTACACTTCTTGACTGAGAAACCTTTTCTGGACTACGACCCTTTCTAACTTCCGTCCTCCTTTTCCCCAACTGTCTCCTACTCTACCAACCTCCCGTAGTGGCTGAGTTACCTGCACTCAAACTCGTTCGAGGTCCTCAACCACCACCTGCCCCTTCGGACCACACGACGTCGGGCACCCCAGTGTCAGTCTGTACTGACTCGTTGACTTCCTTGACTTGACCCACGTCATTCTTGAGCCTCTCATAGACGGCTTACTTGTTTACTTACCTCCGGAAAGGGTGCCGGTCCACGTCCGTCCACTGTCACTGTATTCGGGTCGGGGGTGGACCCACCTCGACTCCGAGCGCCCTCCTGTACTTAGTTTACAGAGTTCCTGCTGGCGTGTCGGACTGCGAACACCAATGCCTCATCCGCGGGCACGACGACGGTGGGGAGAGCTCTACGTCTACGTCTTCGCGGTCCTCCTCCTCCCCTGCTCTCCTCCCCTGCCCCCAGAGGTGGTCCCTCTCAGGTGCCAAAGTCCCTCCACTCCCCGTCCCCCTCGGACCTCCGGGACCCCTCCTCGACACCGTAGCCCAGGACACCGACTCTGACCTCTCCGAGGCCGGTGCCGACGAGGTCGTGTCTGCTCTGGACGTCGGAGTTGACCCTTTCTTGTCGTCCCGCTCTCCCCTGTGCGCCGCTCTCCCCTGTGCGCCGCTCTCCCCTGTGCGCCGCTCTCCCCCTGTGCGCCGCTCGGTCGTCGTTCCTTTTCTACCTGATCCTACGAGCCCCTCCTACTCCGCCCCTCGACTCGACTCGACTGTCGCTCCGTCCTGCGCACTAGTGCAGGTTCCTCCCACCCCTTCTACGACGCACTCGGTTACCCCGTCCTTCTGCACGGGTCTCCTACGTTTTCGCACGAGACTGCACGTCTGTCTCCAAAATTTTTTGGGTATCTGAACCTTTTCTTTCTACTCTTTCAGAGGGTTTTACACCTTTCTCCAGTTCCTTCGTCTTTTGGACCCTCTCTTCTGACCTCCCTGTCGGACCGTCTCGTCACTGCCCGAGTCTTCGTTTCGCGCGTCCCCCTCCGGCGTGCCCCGCCTGGCAAGGGCAGTGCGACGTACACTGTAGGCGAATATAAGCGACACACAATGCGGCCGAAAGGCCCGCCGAATCACCATTTCTTAGGTGGGTGGTTCGTCCTCTGTACCCAAGGAAGGGACCCAACCCTTCTAAGGGACCTCTTCCTTTACCGTTGGGTCAGGTGATAAGCACGGACCTTTTAGGATACCTGTCTCCTCGGATCACCCGATATCAGGTACTGTGTTGAATCGTTGATTTACGGCAGTGGTGTGGTACATAATACGTCCCATGATGCAATATGACTTTCCCTCACTTACTTTAAGTGAGTCAGCACAGGTGGAAAAACGCTGGGGTACCTGACATATCGGACGGTCCGAGGAGACTGGCACCTTAAGAGGTCCGTTCTCATGACCTCTCCCATCGGTAAGGGAAGAGGTCCCCTTAGAAGGACTGGGTCCCTAGTTTGGGTCCACAGGACGTAACGTCCGTCTAAGAAATGGTAGACTCGGTGGTCCCTTCCGGTACCACATGAGACATATTATATATTCGATGTTTATATCGTACTTCTATATTGTAAATTATATGTAACTTTCGTGTACATAGACAAACATATTTGGTTTCTCTTGAAGGGTCTCCATTTCTTCTCGTACTTAGAAACATAACTTTTTCTACTATTTTAAAAGGTGTTTTAATTGTAAAAATTTTGCATTACAAAAATTTTAATCTCTGAATGACGTACAGTCTCTATTTACACTACGATAGAGGCATCATAGAAAGGTGTTTCTTTTCTGTTGTGTGGGTATTTCATTGTGGTTGACCTGACACGGAAAGGGAGGCTCTCAAGTCTAAAATCCACTACAATGTCGTCGTAGAATTTTTAAAACTCCCTTTTTGTTAGGTTCGTTTACACTGAAGTGTATTGTTGGATAGTCAGTTCAAACTTCCGTTTACTCTTAAAATTCGTAGTTTCTGTGGACTTCGTAAAACATAACCCTGTATTAAAGTCCTACAAGAGGTCATTTCATACCGGTACCTGCTCCTCTCGTCTCTTCTGAGGTTTAAGTTCTCTGTCACCGAGTCCCGGTCACCCCACCGTTGTGCCTCGAGGTCGTAGGGTCGGACCTCCCTCGGTGACCCTCCTTCACTTAGTCTTTCTGTCTCCGAGACTCCTACCCTCCCGAAGGTCCTCTTTCTTCTCCTTGCCTTCCCTTTTCATATCACTCCTTAGACTCTTTCTAGGACCGTTGTACAGTCTCCCTTTTTGTCTCTTTACCCTTCTTTACTTCGTTTCCACGTCGTATTCGGTGACGAGATAGACCGTTCTAAAATACGTTAATCTCTCCGGAGAGTAGAGACAGACCGAGACAACCATGGTACATCAGGACTCACCCCACCCCCTTGAGAGAGGTTTGCCGTAGCTGACTTAGCAGTGTGCCTTTTAGATAAATAAGTGGACAAATGAATAATGGAACATCTTGGTCAGATACTTACTACACCTTTTGGAGGGACCACGGACACCTTACATCGGTGCTCACGGCAACTGGCACACTTTCACATCGACGGGTCAATCGTGACCCCTCCGGCTGTTCCTCTACCTCTCCGGCTCTGGGAGCACAACATGTTTTTTTCTCTCAGCAGCTTAATCCCTTCTCTGCGCGGTAGAATACCTTCTTCTTAATCAGTTCAGACTCACGAGGCAAAGGGACATTAAGTAACTTTCTCACAGATCGAACCTTACGGATTCTGCTATGTTTGTAGTAGCACACCCTGCCACACACACCTGAGTCTCTTCCCTCACAGACATTTGTCACCTGGGGACAAACGAGTAGGGAGGGAGACAGGTTCGGGGAACCTGTGGGTGGGCGTGGTCGGGACCGGAACTGGTGATCGGGACGCAGGGGTCACCGTGTCCTTGTGCACACAGTGATCGTCTCCGAACTTTTGACGGACACCCACTCGAAACGGGAGAGGGCGGTGGGATCGTAGCGAGTCGGAGGCGCGCCTTATGCGCCGGAGTGCCTCCTCCCCGTGTCCGGGCAGGAGGGGGAGGAGGGACGAATTCGGTTGTCTGTCCACACACCCCTTGTGGTGGGAGCCAGTCGGTGGCCCCCGTGTGACCGTCGACTGTCACTGCGGGCTCCGCGTCGGCCCTCTTTACCTTCTCGGTGGGTCGACTCGTGCCCGGGTCGACGTCTGGGTCCCGTGGCGTTCGACCTGTTTGCCATCGACGAAGGTCAGTGATTCACAACCCCACCACCCAATACATCGCCGTCTACCGGCAATGTCTTTCGTCATGTCTTTCTCGGAGGTTTCGTTTTTGTACTTTCGCCCCGTGAAGGCAGTCCGGACCAACCTTTCACCTCCGACCTCGGACAATCTATCGTAGCTGTGTTAGTCGTTCCGGTGCCGGAAGCCAGTGAGCCTTCTACCTTTTATGTGAGCCGCTGGGCTCAGTGACCGGAGCCTCCTACTAAAGGTCCGTTTTCCGACGTTGACAGTTAGTCGGGGAACAGACGACCTCTGCACTCTTCTCGCTCTGTTCGACTCCCCTGTCGACACGCCAGACGTCCACCCTGCCTCTCCCTCGCTCCGACCGACTCGACGTTTTCGTTTGGCGAAGAGTGAAGGTCCGGGGGTCGACCATTCAGTCGGAGTGTCACTTCACCTTGGAGGTGGTTTTGGTTTACTTTCTTCGATGACGCTTCGCGAAACCGTTAGTCTGAAGACTTGGTAAACCCCCCCACACACGGACCAAGAACACAAACGAGTGAGTCGACGCAGGTCGAACGAAT
The DNA here is from genome assembly GCA_006410555.1 of Capra ibex. Taxonomy (NCBI): domain Eukaryota; kingdom Metazoa; phylum Chordata; class Mammalia; order Artiodactyla; family Bovidae; genus Capra; species Capra ibex. The sequence continues at coordinate 1,746,196 of SJYO01004576.1, read as the reverse complement.
GTCGGGGCACCCGACATCGGACGGCCCGGGGAGACAGGTACCCTAAGAGGACCGTTCTTATGTCCTCACCCAACGGTAAAGGACGAGGTCCATGGAAGGACTGGGCCCCTAGATTCGGAGAAGACGTTCAGGTGATGGGACGTCCGTCTAAGAAATGGGAACTCGGTGACTTCTTCGGGTCCTACCACGGAGCGTCGATCTATTTCTCCGAAGGTCCTTTGGACTTTCCACGTTAGGATGTCTTCGGATTGGGATGTTAATAACCGTCCAGAGAGAGTTATTCTGTTCACCCACATCGAAAACACCTTAGACTTTTGAGTGTTTTTAAAATCTTACAACACGGTCGCCTTCCTGTCCGACGGATCTGGATCAGGTCTACTGACTGGATGTTATAGCACTCAATTTGTTCACCAGTAAGAACATGCGGTGATGTGCCTGACCAACCAATCAGTCGTTTTGTGGTGAAAAGGTAATACGTCGATTATCTTAAGAAGTGGAAGGTAACCTACACTTATCGGTGAAAGATTTTATCTAGTTCTTTATTTTATAGTTCGGATCAAGGTTACCTTCTCGATTGGCTGTTTTAGTGTCTTGACTCTTCGTCGTCAGTACCTTTCTCTGGTGGAGACCTCACCCCTGAGGTCCCGGACCCCGTCCTCCCGGGAGTCAGAAGTAGGACCAGACAGGGGTGCACGTGTCTGCGTACTCACTTTTGTGGACTTTTGGGCGCCCTGCTCTCGGGGCCCTTTGCGGCGTCCAGCCTTCACGGCCCCCGTGTTACTGCGCATCGTCCGTGCCCGAAATCGCCCCAGTCCCACGCACGGGTCCTCTGTCCCTCGGGGTGCTCACTTGGTGCACTTCGACCCCCAGCCCCATGGAGCCCCTCCGTCGGACGTTCCTAATAGATTCGCCACTACCCCCTTTGCGCTGTCACACCACGGTAGCCCTAAATGTCGCCCCGTCCAGTCGCGACGAGAGGACCGCCCGTCCCCTCGGTCCTTTCTGGACCTCGTAGAGGTCAGAGTCCTCGTGTCGGCTCCACGTGACGGAAGGACGGGTCCTGTGGATCGGAACCCCGTCGTCCGACCCCGGTTCCCCTCGACGCCACCGATGCCCTTCCCGTCCAGGACGTCCCCTGGGTCCTATTTCTCTGGGGCGAGTCCCGACAACGCCTCCGTGGACCTCTTTCAGTCCGAGGTCGGAGTCTCTGCTCCTGCACGACCGTCGTAGGTGGCGTGGGCCTCGGGTCCGGCCGGGGCCTTTACTCGGACTGAAGTCGGGGTGGGCGGGACGGTCTCTTTAGTCTTTGGAAGTCACTACCTAGACGGGACTACTTTCTCGCCGTCCTGGAGGGCGAAAGAACTTCCCCGGAGGGACCACGAAGACGGTGGCCGCACGTCTTGTCCTGCGGCACTGGTTATGTGTGACGTTTTTCACAGCTACTCTGCGTTAATGTCTCCGCTCACTTTCCTCCGACACCCTCGCTACAATCGATTGTCGTAAATTGGGTAATCCGTCACGGCGGACGGATTGGAGAAGTCCTAAGAAACTCAAACAGATACTATTCAGAAAAACCTTTATTCTCGGTTGTAGTATCAACCGATTACCCAAATTTTATTATTCATAAAATTTTTTGGTACTCTCCAAATGTAGTCGAAACCGAAGGCTTCACGGACGTCATTACGACGAATATTTCGCACACGCGAAGGTAGGTTCCTCCGAAGAGACAGACGTAGAATAGGGGTGCTTCCGTGCCGAGAGGGTCCCGTCCCCGGCACCCGTGCGTTTCAGTCGCGAGTGGTCGGAGGGTCTTGTGGTCCTGGGAGACGTCGGGCCAAGAGGTCACAGGTGTGGTGTCCACCCCGGTGGGCTGCACCGGCCTCACCACTCAGGACAATTATCGTAGTACAGGATTGTGTCTCGACCGGGCTCCAGACGTGACCACGGTCCCTACGTCGCCCGTGCCGTGTGTACACGTGACTTACGAAGGTAGACGACTCCCTAGGCACACGGTCCCCGGCTTCCCCCGTCGACCTTCCGACCTGATCTTTCGACCGGATCACCGTCTCCACGGACACCCCGGACCACACGCCCGTCTCCCGTGACCGGGAGTCGTAGGGTGCTCGTAACGTGAGGAGGTCCGAGACTTCAGAAGCGGAGTCCTAGTGACGTCCCTCCCCCGCGAAGCTGGTGTCACACCCTCCGAGTAAGGCCGGTGTCGTGACAACTGGGGGATCCGCGATTCGACCCGGCCCGTCCTCCCTCCCAGTGTGACGCCCGAGTGTCAGGTCACTGTCACCTGTCAGGGACTCTTCCCGTGTGTAAGAGGGTGCACGTGAGTCCCTCCTAAAGACCCCCACTACGGTCGACTCACAAGTTCCTACTCGTCCACAACCGGTCCTGGTGGCACCTCTCTTCGGACCCGCAGGGCTCTCTCCGTTCCTTCCGACCCACACGACTCGCCCGATCTCCGTCCACGTCTCCGGCGACCCCTCTCCAGGTGTGCGGACCGGTCCTGGACTACGACCTCGGACCCCCACCCCCGCACGCCCCACCCCTGGTGTACCGTACCCCGTCGCGATATCCGGCGTCAGATACGGACCGATATTCTTCTCACCCGGTCGACCCGTCTCCCTCGGGTCTCCGATATGGTCGCTGTCTGCCTTTCGACCCCCAGGCACTTCGGGGAGGAGTGGACGGAGGTAACAGAGGGACGTCTCGCGAGGAGGTGCACCGACGGACACGTCTTGGGGCCCTGGTGACCTCACGTGGTCTCGGTGGTCCCCGAACCGTCTGGAACTCGTCTCCCTTCCCCGAGCCAGGTCTCTTCAGGTCCCGGTGGAAGCCGGGCCGTCCGTCCTACAGACGTCCCTCCTCTGGGCGAGTCCGAAGCAGGACGAGACTCGTGGAGTCCGACCCTCGGTGACCGACCGTAGGCCTCAATGTCCGAGGTCCCTGTCCTAGTAGTCCTGAGACCCAGGTTTGCACGTAAGTCTCTGGGAAGGGTTGTGGGAACTGTGGTTGGTGGGTCCTCGGACCCGGGTTTCTTAGGGGTTAAAGTGTACACGCGTCTCAGTGTCCAAACGGTCAATGAATTTGCGTCGACTCCTGAACGAGTACACCTGCCCCGTACGTGCAGACTAGACCTATGTCTGCGAGACCAAAAGCCAGGGGAGTCGGAGAGGACACTGTCCATTACTGAATAAGGTCCCCTTCCCGGGCTCTCCGGACCGGTGTCGGGGCGGACCAGAAGGGACGGGCCCTCGTCTGTGACCGTGGTTCCCGTCGTGGGAGAAGGGTGGTTCTCCGGACTACGGGTGACGGAACTCAGGAGAGCGGAGGGGGTGGTGAGGTAGGTCTTCTGCGTGTCGGGGAGGAGGACATCTGTAGACCTGTTTGTACGGACCTTAACCCCCTTGCACCTTCCGTCTTTAACCCCCATTGTGACCTCCACCGTTAAATCGGTGTTCTCGTCCACCAAAATAACCTTCAACATCGGCAGTCGAGCCTGCTGCTGAGACCTCTTTGGGTCACATCTGCCTCTTCCCTCCTGGTTCCCGTTCGGGAACCCCCAACCCCCAACCCCCACTGGTCTCCGTGTGTCGCACCCACGCCCCGTCCCGCCGTGGGCCCCTCAGTCCTATACGTCCGAGCACCACTGTCCCTCCGCTTCCCATGTTCCTGCACAGCCCTCCACTTCTACTAGTTGAAGTAGTTTGTGGTATTTTCCAGTCATTGACTTCGACCCTTTGTGTGTGAACCTAAATCCTTTCAGGTCCAACACTGGAGTTACTCTCGTTTAAGACGTCTCACCTCTTCGTTCTAGGCGAACCTGACTCACGTTTTCTTTTGTCCTTCTCTCTTTATCCCGACGAACGGCATTGCACCTACCTGGATCTCTAACAGTATGGCTGACCTCATTCAGTCTGTCTCTTTCCGTTTAAAGTCTACCATAGTGAATACATACTTGAGGTTTTTTTCCCCGAATATATTGAAGTTTACTCGAATAGATGTTGTATCTTTGTCAGTGTTTACATCTTTTATTCGAATACCGACGGTCCCCACTTCTCCCCTGCCTATTTAACCCTCTGACTCTAATTGTGTACGGGTGATGACATATATTTTGTCCATTCGTCGTCCCTGGACGACACACCGGGTCCCTCGAGATGAGTCACGAGCCATTACCGGACTGGAGACATCCTTCTCTTAGACTTTCTCACCTTTGGACGCATACAATCTTGGCTGAGTGAAAGTATTGGCTGAGTGGAACGACGTGTGGACCGAGAGGGTGTCGTAACGCGTAGTTAATGTGGGGTTATTTTGCAATTTTGGTCTTTTAAGTCTACAAGGGATGTACGAGGTCGGGACGTCTCTGGTAATGGTCCTCACCTAGACTCACCCAGTAGGGACGGTGGAGTCGCTTACATTGTAGGGTTAATTTTTCGTCTTTTTGTTTCCTTCTGTCGACCGACCCTTTTCGGTAGGAGGTCCGGGCACGTCGTAAATTTACAGTCCCTACGACTCTCGGTCGAGGTGTCCCGACAAATTTCGGGTCGTGGACGCCCAGGGTCTGCTCTCAGTAGGAGAGGTCCCTTCCACTTGTGATCCCAGGAACAGTCTTCTTCGTCGTAGGAGATGGGTAGGCCAATGGTAGCGGTAAAGTCGAGAAAGAACTCTTCGGAGTCCACGCGCGCTCACAGGGAAGGGACACACGTACAATCGTTGGGTAGCGACGACAAGTCAGCGAGCCAGTACGGTCTGAGAGACGCTGGGGTACCCGACGTCGTGCGGTCCGGAGGGACAGGTAGTGGCAGAGGGCCTCAAACGAGTTTGGGTACGGGTAACTCATCAGCCACTACGGTAGGTTGGTAGAGCAGGAGACAGTAGGGGGAGAGGAGGACGGAAGTTAGAAAGGGTCGTGGTCCCAGAAGAGACTAATCATTTGAGATTATGTATGGGTTAGGGGATAGTCTTGTGCCTACGTGCTCAGGAACAACCGACGGGGCCACAGGGGCTGGGACGTAGGCGGACGTGTGTGGTCGCCGACCAGATCCCCCGGCGTTTTCGGTGTTGGGGAGGAGGGAAGGACTAGAAACGTCCTGTCGTGTCCGGCAGTCCCGTCGTCCACCCTTGGGCCCACGTCCCGTCAGGACAGGCCGACGAGGATTAAGTCTGTGTCGGGAGGAGAGACTCCTCTCGAAACGGACGTCTTTCGTCGAGTGTGGACGAGTTCGGTGACCTGACCTGGGACGCGTGTTCGGGACGGGGACCCGGACACCAATCGGAGTGCGAACTGGTGCTCCCGGTGGGCGACTGGACCGGTCTCCTCTCTCGTCCTCCGGGCCCGTCCGACCCACCGCGGCCCGCCCCAGGTCCGGTAACACAACCGAGAAAAGGCCTATTAGTCTTCGACAAAGAGACAGGACTTCACTACCGAAGGGCAGGGGAATGGGCGACCGTAGGGACCAGAGTCGGGGGTGGAGTGGGTGGGTCGCGAGGGACTTGGGGAGTGGGGGCACCCCGGTCCCCCTACAATTGTGGACCGTGGACCGACCGGGTCCGGGGAGGGGTCGGGTGTGGACCCACGCACCACTATCCACTAGCTCCCACTGAAGGGTCGGGGTGAGTTCCATTCGGGGGTCCGTGCCAGGAAGAGTGCCGGAGACGGGAACTACGAGGTACTACGACTTGAGGTCCTCGTCGACTTGTAGGCTCGCGTTGCGTTTCTCGACGAGACAGAGGTCGTCTTTCGCTTGCCCTACGTTGGCTACGGTGGAAGACACCGACGTCCACCCTAGTGTTCGTGGGTGCGTGCAGGGGGCTCACTCGAGTCGTCGACACGGGCCCTCTGTCTTGTCGAAGTCCTCCTTCACTTGGGTCCCCCTGGTGAGGAGAGAAGTCAGTCATCCTGACATAAATGTAGCCCCTCTTGTCCTTTCCTGACACAAGAGACGTTCGACATATCCGTTCCTTCCCCGCTAAGATATCTCACTAAATTAGAACTGACAGGCCGGAGTGGACTGACTACCTGCAAGGGTGGACAGAAGATCGGCGGCTCGGAGGACAAGTCCTTTGTGGGAGTCCCGGCGATAGTCACGACTAGTCCCTCTCTGTCGCGGTACCCACGAGTCGGACCCCTCTGCTTGGTATTTGACGTGCTGAGTGTCAGTCGATTCGCCGTCCACTCTGTTCCTGTCCTGTCCTCACACTTCCGACGTGGGCGGCGCCACCTGGCTCGCCAGTTTCGCCCGCGGCACCTGCTCCAGCCGACAGTCGCACCGAAGGTCACTCCAGACCCTACGTCTGTCTCTCCTCTCCGGCACCTTGGCCGACCCCCCTCGGGTCGTCCCTCCGACGTCCTCCACCGAGGCTGTAGGCCGGGGATAGGAAAGCCTCGTGGGAGGGAGAAGAGTACTTCCACCGGGACGCCGGGAAGGGACCCACCCGGGTCGGACGTTGCTCTGCCCACGGGCCCCTCGGACCTGGGCCGCGTGTCGCCCCGGGGCGGGACGACGACCGGATGGGGGTGGTCGGGGGGTGGGTGGTGCCCTTTCTCCGGGACGCGTCGAGTAGAGTTCTTGGACCCTCTGTCGTCCCACCGCTCACGCGGAGTCTGCGCTGAGTATTGGGTCCCAGGTCGAGTCGGCGAGGGCCCGTGGAGTCCCCTGCCCTCCGGTCGTCGTCCTCGGCACGACGGTTGCCGACGAAGGGGAGTACGAGGGGCGTCGCGGGCGAGTCGACACTGGACTGGAGGGTTCCTTTGCTCCACGAGTGTGCGTCGAGCGATTCCTTCCACCGGGAGTTGAAGTCGTAGGTATTCGACGTTTGCTGGTTGCGCTGCGAAGTTGTCGGGTATGATGGGAATCGATTTCCGAGGATTCACGAGTGAAGAAAAAAAAATTATCAAATAATTTTAAAAATAAAAAAATTAATTAAATAAAGTTAACCTCCGATTAATGAAATGTTATGACATCATCAAAAACGGTATGTCAGTGTACTTAGTCGGTACCCACATGTACCCAGGGGGTAGGACTTGGGGGAGGGTGTAGGGAGGGGTGGGGTAGGGAGTCCCAGTAGGGTCCCGTGGTCGGGACTCGTGGGACAGAGTACGTAACTTGGACCTGACCGCTAGACAAAGCGTACACTATTATATGTACAAAGTTACGATAGAGAGTTTAGTAGGGTGGGAGTGGAAGAGGGTGTCTCAGGTTTTGAGACAAGAAATGTAGACACAGAGAAGACGACAGAACGTTTATCCCAGTAGCAATGGTAAAAAGATTTAAGGCATATATACGTAATTATATGATACAAGCATACAAAGAAAGACTGAATGAAGTGCGACATATTATCCGAGGTCAAAGTAGGTGGAGTAATCTTGACTAAGTTTACGTAAGAAAAATTATCGACTCATTATTAGGTAACACATATACATGGTGTCGAAAGAATAGATAAGCAGACGGCTACCTGTAGATCCAACGAAGAACAGGACCGATAATATTTGTCACGACGCTACTTGGGAACTCATGTGCGTAGAGAATGAAGACCAAAGGACCCACATATATGGGTCGTCACCCTAACACCCCAGTATACCGTCAAGATAAAGGCCAAAACATTCCTTAGAGGTGTGAGTAGAGGTATCACCACAAGTCGAGTCAAGTCAGCGAGTCAGTACAGACTGAGAAACACTGGGGTACTTGACGGCGTGTGGTCCGGAAGGACAGGTAGTGGTTGAGGACCTCAAATGAATTTGAGTACAGATAACTCAGTTACTACGGTAGATTGGTAGAGTAGGAGACAGTAGGGGAACAGGAGGACGGGAGTTAGAAAGGGTCGTGTTCCCAGAAAAGTTTACTCAGTCGAGAAGCATAGTCCACCAGTTTCATAACCTCGAAGTCGAAGTCCTAATCAGGACGGTTACTTATAAGTCCCAACTAAAGGAAGTCCTAACTGACGAACCTAGAGGAACGTCAGGTTCCCTGAGAGTTCTCAGAAGAGGTTGTGGTGTCAAGTTTTCATAGTTAAGAAACTACGAGTCGAAAGAAATATCAGGTTGAGAGTGTAGGTATGTACTGATGACCTTTTTGGTATCGGAAATGATCTGGAAACAACGGTTTCATTACAGACGAAAAATTATCCGAGAGATCCAACCAGTATTGAAAAGAAGGTTCCTCATTCGTAGAAAATTAAAGTACCGACGTCAGTGGTAGACGTTACTAAAACCTCGGGGGTTTTTATTTCAGACTGTGACAAAGGTGACAAAGGTGTAGACAAAGGGTACTTCACTACCCTGGTCTACGGTACTAGAATCAAAAGACTTACAACTCGAAATTCGGTTGAAAAAGTGAGAGGAGAAAGTGAAAGTAGTTCTCCGAGAAATCAAGAAGAAGTGAAAGACGGTATTCCCACCACAGTAGACGTATAGACTCCAATAACAATAAAGAGGGTCGTTAGAACTAAGGTCGAACACAAAGAAGGTCAGGTCGCAAAGAGTACTACATGAGACGTATATTGAATTTATTCGTCTAACTGTTATATGTCGGAACTGCATTAGGAAAAGGATAAACCTTGGTCAGACAAAAAGGTACAGGTCAAGATTGACAACGAAGGACTGGACGTATGTCCAAAGAGTTCTCCGTCCAGTCCACCAGACCATAAGAGTAGAGAAAGTCTTAAAAGATGTCAAAATAACACTAGGTGTGTCAGATTCAGTTATAACTGATAAACCGTATCAGCTATTTCGTTTTTCTCTATAAAAAGACCTTGAGAGAACGAAAAAGGTACTAGGTCGCCCACAACCGTTACACTGGAGACCAAGAAGACGGAAAAGATTTTGGTCGAACTTGTAGTCCTTCAAGTACATGACGACTTCGGACCGAACCTCTTAAAACTCGTAATGAAATGATCGCATACTCTACTCACGTTAACACACCATCAAACTCGTAAGAAACCGTAACGGAAAGAAACCCTAATCTTACTTTTGACTGGACAAAGTCAGGACACCGGTGTGACGACTCAATTAAACGACCGTATAACTCACGTCGTGAAAGTGTCGTAGTAGAAAGTCCTAAACTNCCGAACCTCTTAAAACTCGTAATGAAATGATCGCATACTCTACTCACGTTAACACACCATCAAACTCGTAAGAAACCGTAACGGAAAAACCCTAACCTTACTTTTGACTGGACAAAGTCAGGACACCGGTGTGACGACTCAATTAAACGACCGTATAACTCACGTCGTGAAAGTGTCGTAGTAGAAAGTCCTAAACTTTGTCGAGTTGACCTTAAGGTAGTGGAGGTGATCGAAACAAGTATCACTACGAAGCATTCCAGGAGAACTGAAGTGTAAGGTCCTACAGACCGAGATCTACTCGTCCTCACTAGTGTGGTAACACTAATAGACCCAGCACTTCTAGAAAAAACATGTCAAGACACATAAGAACGGTGGAGAAGAATTATAGAAGACGAAGACAATCCAGGTATGGTAAAGACAGGAAATAACTCGGGCAGAAACGTCCTTTACAAGGGGACCATAGAAATTAAAAGAACTTCTCTAAAGATCAGAAAGGGTAGGATAACAAAAGGAGATAAAGAAACGTAACTAGTGACTCCTTCCGAAAGAATAGAGAACGATAAGAAACCTTGAGACGTAAGTTTACCCATATAGAAAGGAAAAGAGGAAACGAAAAGTGAAGAGAAGAATAGTGTCAATAAACATTCCGGAGGAGTCTGTCGGTAAAACGAAAAAACGTAAAGAAAAAGAACCCCTGCCAGAACTACGGACAGAGGACATGTTACAGTCCTTGGAGGTAGGTATCAAGTAGTCCGTGAGACAGATAGTCTAGGTATCACCGACCTGATCAAACGTAAGGGTGTTGTCACATTCTCCCCAGGGAAAAGAGGTGTGGGAGAGGTCGTAAATAAAAACATCTGAAAACCTATCGTCGGTAAGACTGACCGTACTCTACCATGGAGTAACACCAAAACTAAACGTAAAGAGACTATTATTCGCTATTACTCATAGAAAAGAACACAAACAATCGGTAGACATGTAGAAGAAACCTCTTTACAGACAAATCAAGAAACCGGGTAAAAAACTAACCCAGTAAATAAAAAGACCATAACTCGACGTACTCGACGAACATACAAAAACTCTAATTAAGAAACAGTCAACGAAGTAAACGATAATAAAAGAGGGTAAGACTTACGACAGAAAAGTGGAACGAATATCAAAGGAAGCAACACGTTTTCGAAAATTCAAATTAATCCTGGGTAAAAAAAAGCCAGGGTAAACAAATAAAAACGAAAGTAAAGGTAATGAGAATCTCCACTCAGTATCTCCTAGGACGACACTAAATGGAGTCTCACAAAACGTATACAAAAGGAGATCCGAGTGAAGAACAAGTGTACTCGGTTGTAGAGCCCGACACACCTGTGACCGGAAACTCCACAGGAACGGGAAGGACTCGAGAAGAGGTGTCGACCTCGCCGGTCTCCTGGTCCGCGGAACTTCTGCGAACAAGTTGGTGGAGGGGTACCCGACGGCTTCAAAGACGTGGTCCCCGTCTTCCGGTCGAGGGAGGGACTGAGCCCGGTCGTCTATTCGTGTCCGGGTGGGAGGGTGGTCCGTGTCAGAGACGCACCGGAAGTAGAACGACTGGGTTGTCTCCTCAGACAAACCCGGACTTCTACGAACGTCCTCGAAGGACAGGGTGCCAGAGGTCGCTCAGTGTAGGGCGGTGGCGCAGGGGAGGGTGTTGGAGGCGGTGAACGGCCCTATGACAAAGGTTCTGCTAGAGTAGTGTCCAGTCTTCTCTGCCGGGTCGGGCCCTCCCCCGACGACGAGAACAATGTCGTTTGAAGGGTTCTGTTCCGAGAACAGAACAGACACTGACACCGTTGTCCTGGATTGTGTCGTTGGCTCGGAGAATTCCTACCAGATGTAGTCCGAGGAAGAAGGAAGACATCTGGTTCGATTAGAAGAATCAGGAGGGCCCGAGAGAAGATTTTTACGGGAGGGGGACCGGGGCTTCTCGAGTGGGTGGGTGGAGGGACGGGGCCCTTAGGTTGTCGTACGTAGTGCGCACACTCATGACGGGACAGAAGGACCCGACCGGTTGCAGGGACGTCGGGGTCCTCGGACCGGTGTCGGGACCAGTAGTCCGGTGCACAAGGTCGAGTCGCCGAGATGCCGACTTACGCTGGACTCCGTCCGCCCACCCTGGTCACCGCCCTCAGTACCTGCGACTACGGATGTTTTCTTTCCGGTCCGGGAGTCTTTCCCCCAACTCAAGGTCCGAGTGAACAGACAACGGGACCCAGAGGGTAGGTCACCCGCCTCCCGTCGTCTCTCTTTCTTCGTCCTTTGTCTCTGTCTCGACTAAGGTCTGCTACTCTTTACGATGTCCCTTTGACTTGTCCACTCAGTTCTTCCTCAACTAAGGACTCCCAGGAAGCCCTACTCTCCCGTCCCCACGTAGAGTCGACTCGGACTTGCCACCTCCTCTCGGAGCTCGTCCCGGTGCCGGCCACGTTTCCGGGGCTCCGTCGGTCCGAACTCCACAGACTCCGAGTCGTCCTTTCGTCTCCAACCCTCCTCGTAGTCGGTTTCGTGTCCGACACCAGTGTTGCCCCCGAGGTCTCTCAGGCCCATCTTCGGACCCCGAACACGACTCGGGGTACCCTCTGTCAGTAGCCCCAGGACTCGTCCCGTTGCGAACCAGAGTGCGTGTAAACTCTGGACTTGCGACCACGGACACCCCTCTCTCAGACTGTCCCTGTGTATCTTCGTCTCTCTAGCCCCGTCGTCCGAGTCGACCCTCCAGCACGACCAAACCTGCTCCTTCAGTCTGCACCCCTCGTCCAACCCTCCCTGATACCACGGTCACCCACCTACACTCCGGAGTCCGTCTTCCTCCTGGTTCCTACTCAGACCCCAGGTCCGTGTCTTTTACCCGTTCAACCCGCCTTAAATGCTTAATCCCTCTTGGTCATCTGTCGTGTAATTTTTCGTCTCTATAGTGAGACGGGTGTTTCCAGGTATCTCAGTTTCGATACCAAAAAGTTCTTCAGTACATACCTACACTCTCAACCTGGTATTTCTTTCGACTCGTGACTTCTTGACCACGAAAGTTTAACCTTTTCTGAGAACTCTCAGGGAACCTGACGTTCGTCTAGGTTGGTCAGTTAGGACTTCCTCTAGTTGGGACTTTATAAGTAACCTTCCTGATTACAACTTCGACTTCGAGGTTATGAAACCAGTGGACTACGTTTCTTGACTGAGTGACCTTTTCCGGGACTACGACCCTTTCTAACTTCCGCCCTCCTCTTCCCCTACTGTCTCCTACTCTACTAACCTATCACAGTGGCTGACTAAGTCACCAGTACTTAGACTCGTTTGAGGACCTCTGTCACTTCCTGTCTCCTCGAACCGTACGACGTCAGGTACCCCAGCGACCCAGACCCTACTGAATCGCCGACTTGTCGTTCCTGTCCTATTCGCGTGAACCCTGTGCCGTGTCTCGTTCCCAGGACGTGAGGACCCGAGATGTCTAGACACGTTTCTGTGGGGAGGGTTGGGCCTTCCTGAGAGTCTTCCTCTCTATTTCCGAAGGTCTCCTTTCCCCAGTCGACATGGGCTGTGGAGGGTGTCGCCTTTCTTAAGCACACCTAGGTGTGTCTGGTTCTTTGTGTTGTGGTGTCACTTACACTGACGTAATCTCGAGGGTCGTGGTCGTCCCTTAAATGTCTCTTTTTTTTTTTTTTTTGTAGTAAAACTCGTCTTTTCCGTTAGTACCTTCTTACGTGTTTGATACTAATGTAAACACATTTTAAGTCTCTCGCGGATTTGAGACTTTATGTAACAAATCTTTATCACGAAGACACATCTGTACGAAGACTTTTTGTCGTGTCTTCACTGACCGTGGATAAGTCCTCTATTAATAAGGGCCCCTCCCAGCGCCGAGGGTTCCCACGACCCCATGCCTTTGTCGATAAAGAACCCGAGTCTCCCTCCATGACCACCCCCAGATAACATAGTCGTAAGAAATATGAACCGTGTTTGTGTCTGTTCGAATACACACGTCCGGCCTAACGGTCAAGAAAAGTTTCCTTCTTACTCGACCTCGATTGTCACACCTACCGTTCGCGTAGAGTTCACTACCCTCAAGGAGTCCCTTCCACCGTGGTCCATCCAGGGTCCCCTTAAAAGATCTACCTACTGGATTTTGTCCGGTCGAACAAGTATCCTTCCCAAGTGTCGACCTAGAGGTGACTCTTTTAAGACGTGAGCTACACCGGGTTTGCAGAATTGTGGACGAACTACTCAAAGTAGAACGTAGGCATTGTACTCAAGTGCACACCTATTGTTTGATCTGTTTCAGGAGAGAACAGACACATTTAGGTTATTCAAAAGAGGATTTTCGCCGAGTAAGAGGGGTAATCTTTGTGTATACAGAAAGAGTGCCTTCGGTCGACTCAGAGGTCGTGAGACCCCTCACTCATTAATATGACGTCATCCCATAGACAGAGATGTTTGGAGATTTTACAATTATACATAATACTGTACAAACTAATCTCACCTCCTCCTTTGTTGAGGTCCCATCTTTCTCTTCTCCGACGTGCGGGGCTGCCGACCCAATGACACCAATGTGTCGGACCGAGCCGTCAGCGCCTAAGGCGACTACCCTGTGCACCTGCCGAGGCGTCTCCGGTGCTCCTGACAGACCGAACCGCTGAAACGACGGAACGGCATGTCGGACCGACCATTCAAGGACTATCTCTTTTCTTCTCAGTGAAGGGTCGACAAGACACCGTCCTGTTTTACAATCTAAATCTGTCACTTTGCCGAGACCTTCGTTTCCTCGTCCACCATTTGCCGAAGGGTCCGTCTGCCGCGAAAATTGCCGACACAAGTGGTCAGTGAACGACTTGGCCCCTGGTACCGCCAGTGAGTGCGAGTCGGTAAAAGTGAGCTTGCGAATACTTTGCCCCCCACTTCAGAATTTTTAACGACGGCAATAAGAACTTTTCCTAGCGAAATAAACAAAGTAGTCTGTCCTCGTCTGCGACCACACCGCACCACGAAATGGGAGGGATTCCACCCACGGGGGAAGTGTGAGGGGAGATTGTAGCTCCCCAGGCGACTCCCCACGTCCAGTCTTCCGGGGGGGCCTCTCCCGAGGGGGACTTCTCCCGTCCTTCGTCCAGGAAGGTCCGCCTAGGAAACCGTGCCGAAGTCAAGAGGGGACTGTTTGAGGTGGAAGAGGAATTTTTGACTTTTTATCCTGCGCTCCGTACGAGAAGGGGACTTGTGCGAGGAAGGAGCTGGACTCTTAAGGTCCCGAAGTCCCCGTCAGCCTTTCTGGGCGACCTTCCTTCGCTCTTCTTCCCGTCGGGGGGGTGGGGCAGACGACTGGGAGAAATTGGTCGACGGGCGGGTGTAGCCTCACGGGAGGCCACTCCAGAGAGGTCCACTCGGGAGGAGAACGGAGGAGGAGAAGACAGAGTAATCGAGCCTACGTGTCAAGAAAAGGTCGTGCAACGGATACGAAAGAAGGTTCAAGACGGAGTCTGTTAATCTATAAAGAGACACTGCGCGTAGTAAGGGGCACTTCTCATTCATTTCCGCGCGGAGCAAAGAAGTTTACCTTTGAACTGTGAAACACAGTGTCGTCCTTAACGGGTCCGACTGGGTGACTGGGTGTGCCGGAACCAGTCGCCCTGACTCCAGGTGCTCACACCAGACTCCGACTCGCGAGGGCCTTGGGGAGGGGTCACGAGGGTCGTGGTCTTGGGTCCTGTGGTACCTGGACCTCCGGTCGTCCCGGGGCGGACCCTACGGTACGACACCTGAGAGCGGTCGGGTGCCGAGACTCTCTGGGCCGACCCATGAATGGCCCCTTCCCACGGCAGGCGTTCCCGTAAGACTACCCGCGGTCCCAGTCGTTCGCCGTCCCGACGTGGGACCTCCCCCTGCCCGGGGGCTCGGGGCACCTCAGGTGCCTCTGGTGCCGACACCGTCGCCGACGCTACCGGTGCCACCCCGGCGACGGGTACCCAAATTCCGACGACACTGTTGGTGGACGTCTCCCCCTGTCCCTCCAGTCGTACCCTACGGGTCGCAGGTGACGTCTGTTACGGTAAAGTAAGACCTTGTAAACTCGTGGTTCCTTTGTTCTCACACCACTAGGGGAAAGAACTTCGGGCACTGGACCGGTGACAGGGACTTTACTCACACTACTCGAGAGTTGGACAGGTCTACAGTGGGCACGTGTCTCGACACACGTAGTCCCAGTGTCAGAGGTCTCCTGTTCGGACGGAATCTCTCTTCCGTGAAGTGACGACGAGTGTCGTGCTTCGAGTCATTTGTCTCGGAGAATGTGCCAGTGGAGGTAAAGACACGTCGGTGACCCAGTTGGCCAGAAGTGAACCGACTTGTCTTCGGTTCACACAAGACAAGTCCTTGTCTCGACGTGCAGTGTGAATTTTATGGTTTCCCGTGCGAACCGCGGTCTCAGGACGCAAAGAGAAGTAAGGGCAGAAAGGCATAAAAGGTTTACACGATACTGCCGTAGGTGTCTGAAAAATTTAAAATAAAAAAATAACTCGTCCCAATCGCGATGTCTGCTGAACTCGTCGTTTCATGTCTCTTAGGCGTGTACGAAGGGAGGTAGAGGGTGATCCTAACCCACGATGCGAGTACTTGGTTGCCGCCGTGTAATGCTCGGGTGCAGATGTCGAGGGCGACGGCGGGTGGCGAACGCAACGCGTAGGACGTTCAAAGCAGTTTACGTCTTGACTTTTGGGGCTCACGAGACGGACAAGTGGAGACGTTCGGTCTTTACTGACCTGTGTTACTCCTTCTGCACACCCTTCGACTCTGACTGACTTTCGTTCCGGAGACCGTGGTAATCAGTTCCACACTGCCGTTTCCTTTGCAAGAACGTCCGATAATTTTCACGACGACATCTTCGACGCCGTTCAACAAGTCTTCTAGATCGATTCTATTGAGTACTTCTACTGTTATGATTGATTACATAAAAGTTACATCTGTCTTGTCGGAAGACAACCTTCTTCTACCGTAGATCCTGAAAGAATCGACCTCTCCTCTTCGGTCGCGAAGTCTCGCAGTTTCCCGTCCGACTGCGAGAACAATCCCCGATGACGCCGATCGGGGACTCGAATTCAACTTCGGTTATGTAAGCGGTAGGGTTTGAGGGTCCCGGGAACTCGTCATACGATTCAGATGGGAGGACGTGTTTGTCCTATCGTTTTCGCGTAGGGAAATGTTGTCCGAGTGATTTGTACACTGCGGGTGACGACTCCGGATGAAGAGTCCTTTTTTTTTTTTACCTAAACAAAGTTTTGTAATGACGAGTAACTGTTCGTGGACTAGTGGGTCCTTGAAACTACCTCTGTCTGTCGCGTAATTACAAAGGTACAGATGACTACGTCGGAGGTAGGATGTCGGGTACCTGTGTCCTCAGTGAACTGAAGATTCAGAATAATAAACTCTCAATGTAAAGTATTTCGACGACGACGTACGAGTCACACAGACTAAGAAACGTTGGGGGCCTGACATCGGTGGTCCGAGGAGATAGGTACCCTAAGGGGTCCGTTCTTATGAGCTCACCCAACGGTAAAGCAGAAGGTCTCCTAGAACGACTGGGACCCTAACTCGGGCAGAAGACGTAGCTCTCCATTTAAGAATTTCGGGGAGTATTCAGTACCGACGGTGTCTACTAAAGAGACCACCTAGACCCTTTTCAGTGGACTTTCGGAAGACGTTTCCTGAGTGGTAAGTTTGACAGTAATTCGTGTAGAGTCTAAGGACCCTTCTCTAGTTTGTAGTTGGAATCGTCCTCAAGTCTACTTCGACCAGGGTTCGAAGTACCCATTGAAACTCCCGTCACCCCTTCCATCGACGTCTACGACACCTTTATCGTCTTGACCCACTCTACACCGCGGACTCCGACACTCACTCGACGACACTCAAGCACGGTTGTAACATTACCTACTCGTTCCTCGACGGAGAATTCCTACTCGTTTCTTTCGCCGAGAAACTCTACCTGAGATGTGGACCAGGTCCACGACATCTTTGACAGCCTTGCTGTCGCTTTACACAACGGACAAAATGTGTTTACGTCGACTCCTTCGCACTCTCCGGCTCTCGCGTCTGAGGTCCGACCTTTCTTCTAGACGACGTTCACTTTACGATGGTTTACTGTGACGTCCGTTTTCTCTCTAGTAAGAACTCTTCTTTATTTGAATACGCCGTTTGGGTAACGACGTAATAAAATTCTTTAACGACGTCGGTGGGGTTCGAAATCGTTGTAGTGGGACTAGTCAGTTGTCGGCAGTTGTAGTACACTCAAGGAGGTCGTTTTTCTGATGTTGGGTGACTTCCGAGTCTACTACCAATCGTCAATAATCGTTATTCCCTAAAAAATTAATTCCCTACATGCGACAAAATGTGTATTACGATAACGTGTGAATTACCCGACATCCCATTACGTCTCTACTACAAATATGCGTAAACCTTCGGTTTTGTAACGAAATAATGGTATGCAGAAAATAACGTCACCGGACCTTGGTTTGGACGATATAGAGGGTTCATACAGACAAACAGGACTTTCAGGGGACACAGGAAAGTACCGATCTCTCGAGTAAAGAAAAATAACGACTCATTATAAGGTGACATACCTACATGGTGTCGAGTGGGTAAGTGGATGACTTACGAAAGCCCAACAAAAGCTCATAGATTTTAATGCTTTTTTTAACAACTTTTGTAAACGCACGCACACAAACAAACCTGTACTCAAGAGTCGAGTAAACCCATTTATCGTTCCTTACACTGACGACCCAGTGTGTCATTCTGATGGAAAACGAAATATTCTTTGACGGTCTGACAGAGCGTTTCGCCGACGTGGTAAAGCGTAGGGGTGGTCGGCACTCCTGCTCGAGTACAACGGGGTGTGGGGGCGGACGTGAACCGCAGTCACGAGACCCAAAGTCTGTAAGGTCGTCCCCGCGTCACCGCAGAATAACAGTGAGTGTCTAAATTTCAGTCCCTTTTTGGGTGATAAGTTGTATATAACAGAATCAATTATTCTCGAGTAATATTTTTCCATATTTTACCTCTTTTATTTACAGACTTTTGTAGGCGTGCCGGGGAGGGGGTCGACTTGTGACCCCTGGAAGACGGTACGTCGGTTGGTCTTCAAAGGTCTCCGTTCCAGACCTGACGGTCGTGTGACGCACGTGCCGAGAAGGTGCTCCGTAATCTTATTTGTGCAGGGGGTAGGAATTTACCGGGAGGGTTCAGGTCAATAATTGGCCTCGGATCACAAGGGTCGTCGCCTGGGTGTCGTGTTTGAACGGATAAGTGAATCGGTCGGTGGTAGTGTCGTCCCGACGGACCAGTCACCGAGACGCCCATTTCTAAGGCGGCCGTTAGGACGTCTGTGTCCTCTGCGTTCCTCTAGGGACCCAGTTCCTCTGGGGGACCTCTTCCTCTACCGTTGACTGATGTCACAAGAACGGACTTTTTTTTTTCGGATGCCTGTCTCCTCGGATCACCCGATGTCAGGTTTACCAGCGTGTCTCAGTCTGCACAGACTCGCTGAGTCGTGTGTCTTATTTATTCGCACTGAACGTGTTGACACATTTTTTTCAATGAAAGACGCAAATCACGGGTTAGGTCCTACCTGTAAGTCCCAGTTTCGTCCCTCTCGTAAGATCCCATGCGTCCCAGTCAAATTACTCCATTAAGACTCCTTCGGGTGCGTGGCCCTCCGAAGTGTGTTTTTACAGGAACATTTAAGTCGAAGGGACGAAGCCCTGAGGACAGATAGTAGGGTGGTGACCACGACCGCGACCTTAGACTGAGGGACCGGGCCAAGTCTCCGTCCAGACGGCGACACTGGATCCCGAAGTGTCTTGACGTTAAGAGCTTCGGTGCCAGCGGCTGGAACCACCATCCGACGAGAGCTTAAACAACTTATTCACCCAGAAACCAAGTTTTACTTCTACCAGAACTTCGTTTCCTACCCTTTCATTGGGTAGTCCCTGAATCCACGGTGCCGTTCCCGTACAATGTCTACCCGCCACCCCTGTCTACCCGCCACCCCTGTCAAAGCAGACGTTCACTAAAACGACAGTTTTTACTACCGAGTTGGTTTTCTCCTTTTTTTCATTTGGAATAGACGGAGAAATTTTTTTTTTGAGTATTTCTATCGAAAATTGGACGAAACGTAGGTAAACCCGTGCATATTTTTGCGCGATGAGTGATCAATCTCGTGTTCCAGCTGACGTATCATAGTCGCTTTTATCTTTCAATTAATAGTCGCGACGGTTTTAACGACAGAATTAACCACCTGCTCTACTCTGTCTTTCTTCCCTAGAACAGTGGCGGTCCGAGGGTGGTCGAGGTCGGAATGAGTCCGCGTAGCACACAGAACGATCTCGGTCCATGACCCGCACCCTCCTTCTCGACCAAGGACTGGAGGTTCTGTGGCTCGTGTCCACTCGCGTTGGGCCCCCCCGTCGACCTTCTCCGTCGTACGTGACCCTCGCCCCGCCGAGTCCTCGGGGGCGTTGGGGGTAGACCTCAGGTCGCAGCCGTCCTCGGTGGTCGTCGCAGGGAGGGGAGAGGAAGGGGGTCAGGGGGCTCCGGTCCACAAATACCTCCCAGAGGTGGACAGTCTGACGTGTGTCGGACCCCGTCCTTTCTACTCCGGTGTCCTCCGTAACTACGTTTTCTATTAGCGGGTGTCCCTGTGAGACGGGCACCTGGGGTCGGTCCTCCGCGCGCCCCTCCTGCCCGGGGCCCTTCGGTCGACGAGGGGCCCTCTCCGGAGACTCGGCTCGGAACCTTCTGCTCGTCCGTGAGTTATTTAACGTAGTTGACTATTCAGTAATAGTATTGAACGCAAGGGGTTTCCTGACGTCTCTTAGGGAATCAACTCATTTATTTGACTCTATTCTCCAGGTCGGTTTGTTTATTCTTTTTTTTGGACGATTCGGTCGATTCTCTATTCGGTCTTTACGAGAGGGTATTCCTAATGAATATTTTTAGTTACAAAATTCGTTTTGTCATTAATTGGCACACGAAGGGAACCTCTGTCGGTCGTCGGAGGTGGCCAGCCCGAGTGCCCGAGTAAGACGGCGAAGGTAGTGCCGGCGGTGGGGGATCGAGGGGGAGACTATCGGTTTGTACGTTTCCTCGGGACGAACACGATGACTCACTGGGGTCCCCTCGGTGCGTGTCCTCTTGGAGGTGCCAGGAACAAACGTCGGTCTCGCACCCTGAGTGGCTCTAAGCCCCCTGAGTGTCCCCGGGACCTGTTTCAGGTGTGACTGGGGGCCCGGTCCGCACGGACGGGGCCCGTCCCGCCCGCGGTCCCGGGAGACCGAATTGTGTGGGGAGGGAGGGGGACCCGCCCGACGTCGCAGTCCTGCCCCCAGAGGAAACTCGGCGGTCTTGGGTGGGACGGCAGACGTGTCCCCGGAGCCCAGTGACTGTCTGGCTCCCTTAGGAGCGTCCTGTGCCTCGGACCCGAGACACATCTGGTGACCGGCCTCGGACCCGACACACGCCTGGTGGCCGGAGAGGGGAGGTTTGGGTCTCGGGTCGGTCGTCGACCTCAGACGAAAAGGGTCCTAAGTTGTCTTTTTTTTTTCCTTCTCTTTCCGACCACCGGGACCCCACCGCCCTGTCCGTCCCCGAGACCTTGGTAGGTCCGACTCGACGGGCAGTCCGCGGCACGCGAGGCCCCACAGGTGCGCCCGACCCACTGGGTCAGACAAGACCAGAGGACCCAAAAGAGAAGAGAGTCCGGACGGGACCTGAGAGTCGGGGCCCCAGAGGCAGTTACCGGTGCAAGTCGCCCCCTGTCCCCTCGCCGTCACGACCTCTTCTGGGGGCGGCACTGGGACGACACCTCCCGGACGGGACCGTGGCCTCCCAGGAGCCTTAAAACCGGTGGTCACCCGACGTCCCATCATTCGGTGATCTCCAGAGTGAGGGTATAGGTAGGTCTTCTCGTCCCACTTCGGGAGCGGACCTTGTAGTCTACGACTTCTGGGACCTCTCCTGCTGGGGGTAGAGCCCGACGTCTCCCACACCGTCTTTGTCGTCCGGCTCCGCCAGAAGACTGCTTCTCCTGCGAGCGGACTACGTGTCCTCTACGACACGGAGACGAGTCGGTGCAGGGGTTTCCTGTCTGTCAGTGGTCAAAGAAAGAAACAAATCGTACACTAAGTCGACGACGCCTTAGGAGGTCCGCTCCATAGACGGTTGACCATTAATAAAGACGTTTGTGTTCACGCACCAGTTCTCCTCTGAAGTGCGTAGACAGGTGTACGCCCCGAAACGGACACAAGTGTGTACCTTCCGCCCGGACCCCAGAAGTCACTGTGGACACCGAAACTGTGCGCTCGTCTCCCTTCCTGTTCCCCTGTCTCAGTCTTGAGTCCGAGAGGGAAGGACGGGACAGACGACTCCCGCACACAGGGACGCGGGACTGGAGATCGACACCCCTTATTCCTTTAGGCAGTCGTGACTGGGCCGACGAAGATCTTTCCGTCGTTACCCAGAACCACGGATGTCCTGTTCGGTCGCGGGTCGAGGGCGGACGCACAAACTGAGACAAACGGAAAGAACCACAAACAGGACCGCCAAAGGACTTCCTCTGCAGGTTAAGGACCAAAACCAGTTCAAAAGGTGTACGACTCCTTCGTTTGGGTCCTCGACCCGACCAAGTAGTGGTTCGAGGGTCCTACGAGAGTGCGACGGGAGTTTCACAGACAGAGACCTGGTCGAGACCGACACGCACTCGACCGGGTCCTGTGGGTGGTGTAAACAGAAGAGACGGGGGGCCGTGGACCCGTCGTGGGGACACTACTGTTTCAGACAAACGGTCTTGGGGTGTCCCCACCGTTCACCCACTGGGACGTCAGGTCGGTGACTGTAGTGGGACGAGGGAGGAGGTCCGCAGGTTCATTGGACTCGTGTCTCCCCTGAGGCGCGGGGAACCATCCTGACGGCCGGAGGGTGGTGGCACCTCACTCGTGGTGGGGAAGGGCTCCGTCGAGAAGGGCCGAGGGGCGTCGGGGGTCAATGTGCGTCTGGGTGCTCCTTGTCCCAGAGTACGTGTGACGGAGGACGGTGCCTCCCCCCGAGACTGGGAAGGGAACTGGGTGCGTGGGGGAAGACACGGGTGAAATCTGAGTTGGAGACTACACACAGACGGAGGGGTCCCCAGGGTCTCTGTGTCACGAGTCCAGGTCGGGTTGGTGTTACCCGCCCGCGTGTTCCACCCCTCCAAGAGTCTTTCGAGAGACGAGGTAGAAAGAACCTTTCTTCTTTTATTACAGTTCTAAACGGGGGTTCGTTGTCAGTCGCCAGTCTCCCGAGGGTCTTGGGTCTACTGTCAGACGTCACTCCTTGCGGGGTCCTCTTCCTTGTGAGAGGCAAGTTTCCAGAGTAAAGGATGGAAGACCACAGTTCTCGTTGTCGTACGACAGACCGTACAACACGTCCTCACTGGCAGGAGCCTCAGAGCAGGGGAGTGACGGGACCGTCCGACGGTCACGTTGTCGGGGCTCCAGGCTCCGGGCCTCCGGGGCCTCTCCATCCCGACCCTTGGTCGTGCGGACCTTCCTGCAGGCAGAGGCATAAGATTTCCCATTGAGGGAAGGACTTTCCTGAGAGTCACGTCTCAGGTCGGAGACCCGGGTCCCTCGTCCCGCTGTAGACGAGCACCCCCGCGTGGTCACAAGACCTAGGAGGTAGTCTTGGAACGGGGACGGGGGGTCATCCTTGATTTCTCTCGCCCTCACTTCAACGAGCCAGCACAGACTGAGACGTTGGGGTTCTTGACATCGGATGGTCCGAGGAGACAGGTTCCCTAAAAGACCCGTTCTTATGACCTCACCCAACGGTAAGGGAAGAGGTCTCGTAGAAGGGCTGGGTCCTTACCTTGGGTCCAGAGGGTGTGACATTCGCTCTGCGAAATGGCAGACTCGGTGGTCCCTTCAGTTGCCGTTGATGCCACTTGGAGATTCAGGTCCAGACCTCTGGTTCTCTCCTTCAAAGAGAAAGTCTCTCTTTTCGTTTGCGGTCTGCCTCGGGTCTACCCTTACTTGGACTCGAGTGAGAGACGTCTGCAATGATGTAATTGTCGAGTTCCAGTCCGCGGTCACCGGACCTGGTCTTTAGTGTCTTCGTTTTGGTCTACTCGTCCCTTCCGCGGGGGAGGGAACCTCGGGGGCGGAAAGGGTCCCCCGGGGCACTCGGCGTGCGAGGGGGGCAGAAATGAGAATTTCAGTTTGGGGAGTGGTACACCTGCTCTTCAGGCGGATACTTGGCTCAGGACGAAGAGGTAAGACACCGGCGGCTTATTTCGATTGCGATGCGCGTACGTACACGATTCTGCGAGGTCAACACGGGCTACGAAACGTCGGGGCAAAGGACATCGGGCGGTCCGAGGAGACTGGCACCCTAAAGAGTCCGTTCTTATGCCCTCGCCTGACGACAAGGAAGAGGTCCCCTAGAAGGGTCGGGTCCCTGACTTGGGTGCAGAGGTACAAAAGACATAGCCGTCCGTCCAAGAAATGGTGATTGTGGTGGACCCTTCGGACCGCGACGTGTCTAAGGTTGAAGTCAAAACAATAAACCGATGTGCTTGGGTTTCACATGTTCTTGTAAAAAGGGGCCCCGTCTCCCAGAGCCGACCCAATCCCCAGGTAGGCTGAATTAAGATAATTGTGTTCGGACCGAGGGTTCATGCGCACAAGTGAAGACGATTCGGGTGGAGTCGACAGGCGCAGAGACGGAGGGGAGTAAAGTCTGTGAGCCTTCTACTGAAAGGGTAGTTCAGGGGAGACAGATGGTGTCTTGGGTCAGAACCGACCGTACAGACCACGTCTGGACGAGACGTTTCCCTCCTAACGGCGGGTGAACAGAGTGAATTTTGAAATCCTCGCTCGGGAAGGGTTCCTCCGAGACGGCGGACTGAGCAGAATGAGGTGGAAGCAGATGTGTAGGCACGTGCAAAGGTGAACGTAGTGTCACGACCCTACGGGACAACCGGGAACTATCTGCGTCCGACACCCGTGTCTGGGACTTCTACGGCGTCGCCACAGTCTCTGGGGGGCGGGGTCCCACTGACTCCTGGGGAGGTCGAGGAGTAGGGGCTGGCCCCCTACTTTCCGCGAGGGGCACGACTGCGACCGTGACTCGGGGTCCGTCCTCATCAGGCCGGGGAAGGGGAGGGTGTGCCTCTCCTCGTCCACACCGAAACTGTGGACAGAGACAGGCCCTGTGACGTCTGTGCCCGAGGGTGCCACGGGACCCGGGTCGACCAACCACTGGGTCCTGGACGGGCGGGGTCCGGGTCTCTGTGTGGGCTCTGTGGGAACCTCGGTGTAGCGTCGGGTTCTACCCCCGCTCCCACTGGTCGGGGGAGGGGGTGGTGTCTGCTCGTGCATACTCAATCGAGCGCGACTTTCCCCGGTGTCTCAGCCTGTGCTGACTCGCTGACCTGACTTGACTTGACTTCTCCCCCGTCCGAGTGACGGAAACACGAGGCCCACCTGTGTGACGAAATAACGAGAAAGACACTAAAGTACACTGAACCACACGTTCAAACTTAGAGTGAAAATTTCAGTCTCTAATTAGTGTGCCGGGGTTTCTCGTTTATCGACGATTATGGCCCACTAGATTTGTAGGACTTCCTTGCTTGTCGGTCACTCTTTTCCCCTCTTCCCCGTTGTTGGCAGAAGTAATCGTTTGTCACCCGGCTCCCCCTGTCATCGTGGATTCCCCGGCTGTCGGGTCGGAGGGGGAGGCTGAGGGTCGGGGGAGCCCCCTTCCGTACCCCACCCGCTGACACCCCCGCCCCCCCCCCCGCCGCACCCCTCCCTGACACTGCTCAGGTGCGGGTGGGGGTGGGGACTGGGGGTCGACTCGACCTGAGGTCCCGTTCGAGTCGTCTCGTTGCTGGGGGTGGTCGGAGTGAAAGGTACCTTTGTGAGCTCTGGAGCGTGTAATTGTTGGAGGAACTCCCACTCTGCCACAAGAGTCCTGTACAGGTCCAGACCACCCATGTGGTCCGCGCCTTGTTTACGTACAGCTGGGACACCGAGGGTCCGTTGAAAGCAGAGGTCTGCCTAAGTAGGGTCTTCGCCAACTCGTTTGAGTCACCCAGGTTCGTTTAAGAGGTCGGATCCCCAAATGGGGATCTCCCCGGTGGACTCCCCGTCGCCCGGTGCGGAAGGGACACGTCGTAGGTCCCACGTGCGTCGACAGGGACTTTTCTGACAATAAAAGATGCCTTACGCCACCGGCACCGTTTTTGTGTTGAAAAACGGACCTTTGTTTCCGTAAAGGGACACTTTCAGTGTCGTACCCCTAAGGCAAGGAGGGTCCGTCGGGCTCCAAAGCCACTGGAACCTTTCCTGTGCCGGACACACAGACGTGTCGTTGTTTTCCGTACCCCTCCCGAAACGACTCTGCAAATGGCTGTGTTAGACGGGTAGTGGGTCGTCGCCGACAGGTCGACGAAGTGATACAAGCCGCGTGTCCTGAATGTCCGTGGGGAGTTCACAGAGCAGTGGAGGGTGCCGTCGACACTTCGGGTCCATACTACGGGTCGGGGCAGAGGGATGTCTCTACGTAAATCTGTCACTGCGGTAGCTGCTCGACTGCCAAAAGTCCCTAAAAGGACGAACGAGCACACAGAGAAGCAATACTTTAATTCTACTGGCTGACGGAGCATTACCTCTGTGGTTGGGTGGAAAGGGAAGTCGGGGCCGGTCGTCACCCATGACAGGACTCAGGGGTCCCCTACCACACTCCGGCAGTGTCCCGACCAGCCTCCCAGAGTACCTGGGAGCGACCTACCCCGAAAGTATCCAGTACAGGTGTGACTAGCGCGGTGACGAGTCTTAGGGTCGTGAGGGTCCTCTGTCGGAGACCTGGTTCCGAGGTAGGTATGGGGGTCACTTCTGCGTGCCACAAAGTCCTGTCCTCGGAGACTCTGGCAGTATCTGTACAGGAGCGGTAGACATCGACGACGGCTTTACACGACGGGTCTTGGTGCCAGGTCGTTTATCCCCAGGAATATCTTGACTATGGGACCACTCTACTTTTGCACTCAAACGTCTTAGTTTCACAGGCAGCCCCAACCCCCCGGCTGTGGGAACGACTACGTCCTTGCCATCCCTCGTCAAGAACAGGGTGCGCGTCTGGCCAGGTCCCTCAGGCCGTCGGGTGCACCGGACCAGGTTGTGACGGAGGGACCTTTGGTCGGGTCGGAGGGGCCCTTTGTTCCCAGGGGGTCCCGCCACTTCTACGACAAGGACTCAGTGTCTCCGACACTCCCAAGACCCTCGAGTCCGGGCAGGTGTCGTTCCCGGAATATTCCACAGACATGTATCAGGGACGAGTTTATTTTCGGACAGTCGAAGGAAAGTTAAAATTCCGTAGACGTGTCCACGACCGGGGGATGAACGACCTGGCACCAAGGCGC
The DNA here is from genome assembly GCA_006410555.1 of Capra ibex. Taxonomy (NCBI): domain Eukaryota; kingdom Metazoa; phylum Chordata; class Mammalia; order Artiodactyla; family Bovidae; genus Capra; species Capra ibex. The sequence continues at coordinate 1,719,663 of SJYO01004576.1, read as the reverse complement.
GTCGTGTAAAGTCGTCGTCGATGTCTACCGCTCCTGTACAGATACTGCCAGAGCCTCCGAGGACAGGAGTTTGTGGCACGCAGAAGTGACCCCCATACCTACCTCGGGACCAGGTCCCCGACAGAGGACCCTCACGACCCTAAGACTCGTCACCGCGCTAGTCACACCTACACTGGATACTTTCGGGGTAGGTCGCTCCCAGGTACTCTGGGAGGTTGGTCGGGACACTACCCCGTCTTCCTCGGTCCCCCACCCCGCCCCTTCCTTCCTCCGTCCCCCGTCCTCGTGTCCTACGAACCACGTCCCATAAGTGGGCATTGGCAGTAAGGACGGTCCCTCAAAGTCCCTCGGCCAGCGGAGCGGGTCTGACGAGCGCCGGATGTCGTTGGGGTCCTTTCCGGTCTCTTCTGGACATCGCTGTCCCGGTTGTCGCTTCACTTCCCAAGGACCCTCTTCACTGTGAACCACTCTACCGACGTGCAAATGACACGGGCTACGTTTCTCTTCTGGTGCCGGCGCACTCGGACCTTAGGTACTTTTGGGGTTTGTTTTGTATACGTTTCAGTTCAACTTGGGTTCTCCTTCCGCCCAGTCGGACACAGGCGCTCCTGCTAGTCCGAGGTTGTCTGGGCGGGCTGACGTACTCCCTTCGACCGGAATGTACCAGGCTTCCGTAGTTTGTGCCTACGTAAGTTCCGACACCCAGAGTCCGTCGGTACTGGGAGTTTCGTTTGCGTCGGTTTGGGTGAAGGCTAGTGAGGAGACGACGAGTAGCGGACCCCTTCGATGAGCGAATCCCCTGTCGAGGAGGAAGGTAGGCCTCAAAGGTGACCCTTAGGGGCCTACTCTGTCTGAGGGAACCAGGGACCCGTCTCGTCTCCGTCGAAAGTCGGAATTTGTGATTCGATACGCACTGTGGTACGGACGTCATTCCACGGGTGCGTATGTGTGTGTGTGTGTGTGTGTGTGTGTGTGTGTGTGGGTAAGAGAGGCACACCTGTGTCGGTGTGTAGGTGGACGTATCGGAAAACGTCTCCGTGGACACCGGTCGGGTCCTGTCGTCACGACCCTGGACAGTGACCTCCGAGACGTCACTCTCCGTGGCCCCAGTCCCGAGGGCAGGTTTTCCCTGTCAAGCAGTAGGTGTCTTAGGTTTGCCTACGACACCGGGGACGGGAAGGGGACGACAGAGCTGTAGGTACAGGACTGGAAGTCTCAGGTTTTGTTGCGACGTAAATGTTCCACCGTACCAGGAGGCTCCTGCGGGAGAGAGAGAAGGTAGTTGCAGGTACACGGAGAAAGAGTCCTAGAGTTCCCGTTGTGAGACGGGTGTCAGTCGACGGAAGGAGGAAGACACTATTTACCATCTTGGGGCAGAGACGAAGGGTTCCACGTGGGTCAGGAGGAAAAGGACTTAGTTCTCTGGAAAGACTCACGGGTAGTGCCCGCTCCAGAACGTCGATGCGGAGACTACGTAAGGGGGTTCAACGGGTTTTCCGTGTCCTTTAGATGCTCGTCCAAACAGATAGCACCCCTTACTTACGTTTATCCGGTTAATCTAGTCCTCTCTCAGTTCCAAGTAAAGGTTAGTTTTTTTTTTTAGGGGAGGTGACTCCTATTACGCCGGACTTTACTTATGAATAAAAGGAATTTTCTCACTTATTATACAACAAAGATATTTTCCGTAAAGACAACTACGGTCTCCTTGTTCCTTCGATGTTCCTTTTGAGTTCTGGTCGTCCAATAATAGTGTTCCTTTTTAAGTTCTGAACTAAGAGTCCCTTCGTGAGTGTAAAGAGAAGAAGGGTTCCCGGCCCGACGGACCCGACTTCTCCGATCTCAAGGTCCCGGAAACGAGTTGTTTGAGAGGGCTCCGAGGTCGGGATTAAGGATGACCACTGAAACAAAAAAAGGCATTTCGTATGTGACGACGACGACGACGACGATTCAACGAAGTCAGCACAGACTGAGACACGCTGGGGTCTCTGTCGTCGGGTGGTCCGAGGTGGCAGGGCCCCTAAGAGGTCCGTTCTTATGACCTCACCCAACGGTAAAGGAAGAGGTTGTGTACTTTCACTTTTCACTTTCACTTCAGCGAGTCAACACAGACTGAGAAACGCTGGGGTACCTGACGTCGGATCGTCCGAGGAGGTAGGTACCCTAAAAGGTCCGTCCTCATGGTCTCATCCGACAGTAACGGAAGAGGTTTCGTGTGTGATTCAAACATGTTTTGCGGACCAGACCGGGACGAACGGTGGAAGTTATGGTTTTCCATTGACAACGGGGGGGTTTTTTCTTTCTTTTTGGTAGGAAAATGTTTCGGTGAATGTTTCTAAAATGGGTTTAGATGTAGTGGATTTGACGTGGGTTATTGTTCTTTAAGTCTGGAATTCGAAAGTTCAAAGAGTCTTAAGATTGACTTTCGTGTAAATGTACGCAAGTTGTTTATACTAACATTTTTGACACCGGAGCTTGATGTCCCTCAAAATCTCTGTGTATGTTATAAAACTCTAAGGACTCCGTCACAAAAACTTCTGTAACAACAACAAGTCAGCGATTCAGCACAGGCTGAAAACGCAGGGTACCTACTGTCGTTCGGTTCAAAGGGACAGGAAGTGATAGAGAGCCTCAAGCGAGTTTGAGCACAGGTAGCTCAGCCACTACGGTTGGCTGGTGGAGTCGGAGGCAGTGGAGAAAAGGAGGACGAGAGTTAGCAAAGGTTGTAGTCCCTTAGGAAAGGTTCCTCAACCGAGAAACGAATCCACCGGTTTCATGACCTCGAAGTCAACGTCGTAGTCAGGAAGGTTACTTATAAGTCCCAACTAAAGGAAATCCTAACTGACCAAACTAGAGGAACAACAGGTTCCCTGAGAATACTCAAAAGAGGTCGTGACGATAAACTTTCATAGTTAAGAAGGTACGAGTCGTAAGAATTACCAGGTTGAGAGTGTAGGTATGTACTGATAGCCTTTTTGGAATCGAAACTGATCTGCCTGGAAACAACCGTTTCACTACAGAGGCGAAAAATTATATGACAGAAACAAATAGTATCGAAAGGAGGGTTCCTCGTTCATAGAAAATTAAAGTACCGACGTCAGTGACAGGTGTCACTAGAACCTCGGGAGGTTATATTTTAGTTACTGACAAAGATGAAAAAGGGTTAGACAAACTGTACTTCACTACCCTGTTTCACGGTACTGGAATCCAAAAACTTACAACTCGAAATTCGGTTGAAAAAGTGAGAGGAGAGAGTTGGAGTAACTCTCCGAGAAATCAAGGAGAAACGAAGACGTTAATCTCACCACAGCACACATATATAATCCAACACCTATAAAGAGGACCGTTAGAACTAAGGTCGAACACTAAGTAGGTCGGGTCGGAAAGTGTACTACATGAGACGTATATTCAATTTGTTCGTCCCACTGTTATATATCGGAACTACCTGAGGAAAGGGTTAAAACTTGGTCAGGTAGTAAGGTACAGACTAAGGTTGACAACGAAGGACTGGACGTATGTTCAAAGAGTCCTCTGTCCAGTCCAGGTCGAGAAGACAACCGAAAGTCCGGTGTTCTCATACACTAGACTCTTTCGATAAGATTACCCGCAAAGAATAAGGTGTCGGGCTCTCTATTCACCAAGACCGGTGACCCGACTGGTCGGAAGAGTCCTCAGAGGTTTAAGACTATTGTTTTGCAGGAGTAATCGTTTGACCCTTGCCTTGCGCGAAAAGGTTCGAGACACTACCTGTCGATTGTCTTAGGTGTTAGGGACGGTTGCAATCTCCCCTTCCTAAATCCTCGTAGGCGGGCCTCGCTCTTGGCTCTCGCGGACGACGGTGAGGAGGTAATCCTCGACGTGTCTCTCGAGCTCTGTCACTGCCATTCTTGTCTTAAAATTTTCGTTTCAGTTGCGCGAGCTCCTACCCTTCCCTCTTCGTCGAGGAGAAGGGCTAGTTGTGCAGACGTCAAGATGTTCCGTCAGGACGTACGAAGTCTCGTCCACTTTTGGAAGCCACTGAATCTAATTCTGAAGACATGCTTCAGAGTCTTCAATAATACTTCTTTACTACGAGTGAACAGATGTCTCATAAGTACCTGTCGCTTTTGAACTTTGACTGAGTAGCCAGTCCAAAAATTTTTAAGTAATTTCCACTGTCAACGATCAAATATGACACTACTTCTTTAGACATAATTTTATAACAGAGTCCTCTCGTGTTTTGATACGATGTTAGCACACAGTTCACACCGCTTCGAAGCTATGTACTCGTTACAGACGTTCGCATATACATGACGTCGACACCCGCTGAAAAACGAAGGCAGATATAAAACGATCAAAGGTTAAAAAGATGTGGATTGTTTATACTTCATAAGAATTCGACCCCTTTTACTTTACATAAGTTTATCCGGTGAAAACGTATATTTGTGGTATACAAATGTGGAAAATTTATAAAATCAATATCCTTTTTACCTACGAAATTGATAAAAATATTCCAGTGTCTAAGTACTCGTAATTAATTTAAAGAAACTTTATTATAGAACTGTGGAATAACTCACCAGCACGATTTTATATGAGTGTTTCTCTAGAAATTCTAACAGTGTTTATTTGTTATTTATTCATTTATTTGGAAGGGTACGACGGGACAGGGTGAGCCCCTAAGGTCAATGTGTCGTTGACTCGTGGACTCTACCCGACTCACATTTTCTGTGCGACTTAAAGTTTCTGTTATACTTTGTTCAATTACACTGATAGAGTAATTATTAAAATATAACTAATAGTTGACGTACAACTTTACTGTCACGATACTTATGTGACCCTATCTATTTTATAATAATTTTGATTAAAGTGTAATTAATGATTTTAATTAGATTGTAAAGTGTGTACGATGTCCTCTGGTCACCTCTTTATTGAGGTCTTTCTTACTTCCCTACCTCGGTTTCGTTTTTATTGTGGGTCGACACCTACACTGCCCACTACCTTCATTTCAGGTTACGACATTTCTCGTTATAACGTATCCTTGGACCTTACAATCCAGGTACTTAGTTCCGTTTAACCTTCATCAGTTTGTCCTCTACCGTTCTCACTTGTAGCTGTAAGATCCTTAGTCGCTTGATTTTACCTGACCTTACCCACTTAAATTGAGTCTACTGGTAATATAGATGATGACGCCCGTCCTTAGGGAGTCTTCTTTACCTCATCGGTAGTACCAGTTGTTTTCTCAGGTTTTACGTCATGAACCTACGTTAGAGTTTTTACTGTCTTACTAGAGACAAGCAAAAGTTCCGTTTGTTAAGGTATAGTGTCATAAGGTTGAGATACGGGACTGGTCATTACGACTTCTTCGACTTCAACTTGCCAAGATACTTCTGGATGTTCTAGAAGATCTTGATTGTGGGTTTTTTCTACAGGAGAAGGAATATTCCTTGACCTTACGTTTTCATCCTTCAGTTCTTTGTGGACCTCATTGTCCGTTTAAACCGGAACATCATGTCTTACTTCGTCCCGTTTCCGATTATCTCAAAACGGTTCTCTTGTGTGACCAGTATCGTTTCTGGGAGAAGATTGTTGTGTTTTCTTCTGAGATGTGTACCTGTAGTGGTCTACCAGTTGTAGTTTTAGTCTGACTAATATAAGAAACGTCGGTTTCTACCTCTTCGAGATATGTCAGTTGCTTTTGTTCTGGTCCTCGACTGACACCGAGTCTAGTGCTTGAGGAATAACGGGTTAAGTCTGAGTTTAACTTCTCTCATCCCTTTTGGTGATCTAGTAAGTCCATACTGGATTTAGTTTAGGGAACGCTAATATGTCATCTTCACTGGTCATCTAAGTTCCTTAATCTAGATTATCTGTCTCATGGACTACTTGATACCTTCCTCCAAACACTGTAACATGTCCTCCCTCCGTAGTTCTGGTAGGGGTTCTTTTTCTTTACGTTTTTCCGTTTTATCAACAAAGTCCTCCCGAATGTTTATCGACACTTTTCTTTTCTTCACTCTCAGTTTCCTCTTTTCCTTTCTATAAGGGTAGTCTTACGTCTCAAAGTTTCTTGTCGTTCTTCTCTATTCTTTCGGAAGGAGTCACTAGTTACGTTTCTTTATCTCCTTTTGTTATGCTACCCTTTCTGCTCTCTAGAGAAGTTCTTTTAATCTCTATGGTTCCCTTGTAAAGTACGTTTCTGCCCGAGTTATTTCCTGTCTTTACCATACCTGGATTGTCTTCGTCTTCTATAATTCTTCTCCACCATTCTTATGTGTTTTCTTGATATGTTTTTTCTAAAAGTACTGGTTCTATTAGTGCTACCACACTAGTGAGTGGATCTCGGTCTATAGGACCTTTCACTTCAGTTCACCCGGAATCTTTCGTAGTGATGTTTGTTTCTATCACCTCCACTACCTTAAGGTCCACTCGATAAAGTCTAGGATTTTCTACTACAATACTTTTACGACGTGAGTTATACGGTCGTTTAAACCTTTTGAGTCGTCACCGGTGTCCTGGCCTTTTCCAGTCAAAAGTGAGGTTAGGGTTTCTTCCCTTTTCGGTTTCTTACGAGTTTGATGGCGTGTTAACGTGAGTAGAGTGTACGATCATTTCATTACGAGTTTTAAGAGGTTCGGTCCGAAGTCGTTATGCACTTGGTACTTGAAGGCCTACAAGTTCGACTTAAATCTTTTCCGTCTCCTTGGTCTCTAGTTTAACGGTTGTAGACAACCCAGTAGTTTTTTCGTTCTGTCAAGGTCTTTTTGTAGATGAAGACGAAATAACTGATACGGTTTCGGAAACTGACACACCTAGTGTTGTTTTACACCTTTTAAGGATTTCTCTACCCTTATGGTCTTGTGGACTGGACTGAGAACTCTTTAGACATACGTCCAGTTCTTCGTTGTCAATCTTGACTTGTACCTTGTTGTCTGACCAAGTTTTAACCCTTTCCACATCCAGTTCCAACGTATAACAGTGGTGCCAATAAATTGAATTTACGTCTCATGTGGTGTGTTCTACGTCCGAACTACTGAGTATTCGGCCTTGGTTCTAACGACCCCCTTCATAGTTTTTGAAGTCCATACGTCTACTGTGGTGGCAATACCGTCTTTCTTTTCTCCTTGATTTCTCGGAGAACTACTTCCACTCTCTCCTCTCACTTTTGCAACCGAATTTTGAGTTGTAAGTATTTTGATTTCAGTATCGTAGACCGGGTGGTGAAGTGCCGTTTATGTACCCCTTTTCACTTTTGTCGTTGTCTAAAGTAAAAGAACCCGAGGTTTTATTGACTCCCACCACTGACGTCGGTGTTGTAATTTCCCGTGAACGAGGGACCTTCTCTTCGATTCTGTTTGGATCCGTGGTATAATTTTTCGTCTGTAATGAAACAGTTGTTTCCAGGTAGATCAGTTTCGATACCAAAAGATTATCAGTACATACCTACGCTCTCAACCTGATAATTCTTTCGACTCACAGTTTCTTAACTACGAAAACTTGACACCACAATTTCTTCTGAGAACTCTCAGAGAACCCGACGTTCCTCTAGGTTGGTCAGGTGGGATTTCCTTTAGTCAGGACTTATAAGTAACCTTCCTGAGTACGACTTCGACTTTGAGGTTATGAAACCGGTCGACTACGTTTCTTGACTGAGTAAACTTTTCTCGGACTACGACCCTTTCTAACTTCCGTCCTCCTCTTCCCCTGTTGTCTCCTACTCTACCAACCTACCGTAGTGACTGCGATACCTCTACTCACACTCGTTCGACACCCTCAACCACTACCTGTCTCTCCGGACCGTACGATATCAGGTAACCCAGTGTTTCTCAACCTATGTTGACTCGTTGGCTTGACTTGTCTGACTTAAAATGTAGAATGTGAAAAATTTCTTTTTACTCTCGATTTCTTAACGACGAAAACTTGACCCCACAACCTCTTCTGAGTTCTCAGGGAACCTGACGTTCTTCTAGGTTGGTCAGTTAGGATTTCCTTTGCCAGGACTTATAAGAAACCTTCCTGCCTACGATTTTGCGGTTATGAAACCGGTGGACTACGTTTCTTAACTGAGTGACCTTTACTGGGACTACGACCCTTTCTAACTTCCGTCCTTCACTTCCCCTGTCGTCTCCTACTCCACCAACCTTCCGTGGTGACTGACATACCTGTACTCAAACTCATTCGGGGTCCTCGACCACTACCGTTCTCTTCGGACCACTCGACGTCAGGCATCCCAGTGTTTCTCAGTCGCCTGTACTGACTCGCTGACTTGACTTGACTGTGAAAAATTTTATATTCATAGTCTTTAAAAATCAAAGGTAGACACTAAGAGTGACGTAAAGGTCACCTCTTATGACGAAATCTTACCCATGACCGTGGATCTTCGAAGGTCCCTGTCCTTCCATTCCATTAGTAATTCGAAGTAAATCTTTGTGTGCCAGTTGTATGTTGGACCGTAGGGGAAGCAGTAAACAGTCACCGCAAAGTCGTGACTATGGTGCTGAGTCATAGTCTAGACAATGAATGTGCGAGGACAGAGCTGTTTGACTGAGTAATGACACACTTTACAGTGGGAATCTAAGTTCCCTTTTTTATTAGTGGTCCTGTATTTGAGGATCAAGAAATTTTACTATACTCAGTGTAACTACTCGTGTTTAGAGTAAATCAAAAGAGTAATAGAACCGGTAGAGAGTTAAAATCAACTACAGACTTATTAAATGGTGAACTAGACCCCCGTGTCGGTTAAAAGTATCGTTACCCCGGAACTTCACGTCACATCATTTCTACTTCACTGGTGCGAACTAATGACGGTTCTTCCGTGGACATCCACGTAGTGCAGCCCTTGTAGAGACGTCTCGTCACCCCCACCTCGACCGTAGTCTCTACGCGACTCCTGCAGTCGGTGGACACACCTAGTGATTGTAACGTTGGTATTACGTCGCCTGAGGACTTTATCGGCGTGAAATGTCCACTCTTTCGACTCCGTGTCTCTCCAATTTGTTGGGAGGGCTCCAGTGTGTCGACACCTCACGAAGGTCGTTCTTCTCGCCTCTTCCGGTACCGTTGGGTGAGGTCGTGAGAACGGACCTCTTAGGGTGCCTGTCTCCTCGGACCGCCCGACGTTAGGTCCCCCAACGTTTCTCAGTCTGCGCTGGCTCACTGATTTGTTTTGGTCGTTTTCCTGGATGATCTTCTACCGAAACCTAACTAGAAAGAGTGTACGTTCATAAGACTAAAGAGGGTCTGCCGTAGTGGATGTCATGAAGAACGTAAGAGAGGGTAGCTAAAGAGTCGTCGGTCTCCTTCCACACTTATGTAACCGACCGACCTCCTGTCTAGGGTTTGACCCTCCTCGTCCGGACTCCACAAGCACTCCCGAAGGACAATGGAGATTCTCAGTTTACGGACGAGTAGAAGATGACTTCATAGACTAAAGGCACTATCCTTTCGTCACACAGAGGGGGTTGAAAGATTCATTTTAACCCTTGGACTTTCTACTAGACAAATAGAGAAAAGGAGGTCTTTAGCGACCCGAGCCCCACGGGGGGTCAAACTCGCGACTCCGTCTCCCTGTCGTCACTGTAGTATCAAACTGAGGGATCATTCAGCTCGACTAAGAACTCCTCCGGGCCGGTCAGGTAAAGGCAAATGAGGAGGTGCAGGCGGGTAGTGGCCGTAGGCCTGCGTGTCAGAATCCACGTCCGTCTCGTTTGCCAGGTCCTGTCGACGAGACGCACCTGTGTCACCGGTCCCTTTCAGTCACGAGCGGACGCGACCTGGGACTCCGAGGGCCCCGTCGAGGTTCCTCCTTTGTTTTCTCGAGAAGGACTCCAAGAAGGTCTGCAGACTGGGACACCGAGTTCTGCCTCTTGGGGAGGAAGGGGTCTGTGCGACAACAACGACGAGCAGAGAGTCCGTACAGGTCGAGAAACGCTGGGGCACCTGACGTCGGGTGGGCCGAAGGGACAGGAGGTGGTAGAGGGCCTCGACGAAAGTGAGTACAGTCAACCCAGCCACTGCGGTAGGTTGGTAGAGTAGGAGACAGCGGGGGAAGAGGAAAACAAAAGTACGAAAGGGCCGTAGTCTCAGGGATCTATATTACTCGCCAATTTTTGGTTAGTCCGAAACGCAACCATAGCCGGATAAAGAAACACCTTGTCTACCTACACTGAGGTAATACTAAGGCAGTCTCGCTACGTCGGTTACCCTCCGAGTTCGTCGTACATTAGAAGAGCAAGAGTTGTCGTGTTTCTTCTTTCCTCGTAAAAGTACGCAAAATACCGTAAGACATAATGTATTCATTATGTACGAGCAACGTTTACCCTTTACTCTCTTTGACGTAGCGACCTTTATTTTCAACGGGGAGTAGGGTTGTAGGTCTTTACTGGTAATGTAAAAGACTACAAAGGAAGGTAGAAAGTAGTACATAGTACACATTTACTGTACAAAGTACATACACATACTTACTCATTCGCACACGTGACGAGAGTTTTGACCGGAGTAGGCCGAGTATCCCCAACGTTAGACGAAGATTTTTAATTTCGTTTTGTTTTTGAAAAAGAAAACAGACTAATTAGAAGGTTTAGTGAAGATGATTACCAACTTCTCGTGAGTGAAAATAACTATGTACCATTGACTGAATTGGTCAATAAATCAGTACCCGTCAACACCCAATAAAAAAAGGAAAACAACAATATTTAACTGATATATAAACAAGAAATAAATTGAACGGTATCCTCTTAGTGACTCACTTTAATATAATTAAATTTTTTTTTTGAAAGAACCTCATGTCGACTAAATGTTACAACCCAAAGACCACGTCAGCCCTTCTAAGGGACCTCCTCCCGTACCGCTGAGTGAGGTCATTAGAACGAACCTCTTAGGGTACTTATCTCCTCGGACCGCCCGACGTGAGGTGTCCCAGTGTCTCTCAGCCTGTGCTGACTTCACTGAGCCGTACGTGGACGTCATTTCCCGCAGTCAATATCTGCATGTGCCTAGATAAGACCCGAAGGGTCCAACGAGTCACCATCTCTTAGACGGACGATTCGCCCTCTGTACCCGAGTCAGGGACCCGACCCTTCTAGGGTGTCTCTTCCTTTTATGTTGAGTAAGGTCTTAAGACCGGACCTCTTAAGATACCGGACATATCAGGTGCCCCAGTGTTTCTCAGCCTGTACTAACTCAAAGTGCAGGTCTTAAGAACGGACCCTTTAGGGTGACTGTCTCCTCGGACCTCCTTAGGTCAGGAACCCCCAGTGTTTTCTCAGCCTGTGATAAGTCGTTGATTTGTCGTTGTTATAGGTGAGACAGAAAGCCTAGGAAAGGGGCCATCCGACAATATTTCACGACTCATCTCGAGAGACAAGATACGCGTGTACGCACGCACACAATTCAACGAAGTCAGCACAGACTGAGAAACACTGGGACGCCTAATATCGGATGGCCCGAGGAGACAGGTACCCTAACAGGTCCGTTCTTATGACCTCACCCAGCGGTACGGGAGGAGATCCCCTAGAAGGCTGGGTCCCTAGCTTGGGGACAGAGTTCAGAGGATGTGACCGTTCACCCAAGAAATAGTGATGGCGGTGGACCCTTCGGGGGATATGATATGTTATCCAGGAGTGATTAATAAATAAAATATATATCATCACACACATACAGTTGGGGTTAGAGGTCTAAATAGAGAGAGGGGGAATAGGGGACCATTGGTAGTAAGACTAAACGTAAAGGGGTTATTAATCACTACAGCTCGTAGAGAAGTACACGAAAAACCGCTAGACATCCAGAGGAAATCCTTTTACGAATAAATGTAGAAGACGGCTCAAAACTAAGCCAGTAAAAAATATAACTTCACGTACTGGATAAACATATAAAATCTCTGATTAGGGTACAGCCAACAAAACAAACGTTTATAAATGAGGGTAAGACTCCCGACAGAAAAACGAACCAAATACCAAGGGAAACGACACGCTTTCAAGAATTCAAATTAATCTAAGGTAAATAAATCTAAACAAACATAAAAGTAATGAGATCCTTCACATAGTCTTTTCTACAACGACACTAAACACAGGCTCTCACAAGACGGTTATAAAATTTGATTCCTAAAATCTCACAGGTTTGAATGTAAATTTATAAATTAGTCTTTCTCTTTAGTTCCTTTGTTAGGGCGAATTGGTAGCGTTGTTTTTCTTATTTTACGGAGCCTTATTTGGACGGACTCCTCCGAGACGAGAAGAAAGAGTTCTAACAAAACCGAGACACCTCAGAAGACGTAAAGACATGTTTAAAATTTTAAAGAACAAAATCAAGACACTTTTTACGGTGACCACTAAACTGTCTCTGACGTGACTCGGACATCCAAGGGTACCCACCCTACCAGTGCACTTGTTATAACCAAGAGGGTTGGTTCTCGTGCCGTGTGACGAGGTGAACGGACACCGCAGAAGTCGGAGAAAGTAGTCGTAGAGTGTCGAAAACCTCATGTCAGAAGAGGAGAAGAATTGAGTCAGCGAGTCAGCACAGGCTGAGAGACACTGGGGTACCTGACGTCGTGTGGTCCGGGGGGCATAGTGGTTGAGGGCCTCGAACGAGTTTGAGTACAGGTAGTTCAGCCACTACGGTAGGTTGGTAGAGTAAGAGACAACAGGGGAAGACGGAAGTTAGAAAGGGTCGTAGTCCCAGCAAAGGTCACTCAGTCGAGAAGTGTAGTCCCCCGGTTTCCTGACCTCGAAGTGGAGGTCGTAGTCAGGAAGGTTGTTTATCTAGCACCACATACTAGGAAGATTCCATAGCGACCTCAACCAAACGATCATAAAACAACTCCTAGAAATGTCGATACAAGTAGTCACTACGACCGGACATTAGACACACACACACACACACACTATAGAACCTCAACCAAACGATCATAAAACGACTCCTAAAAATGTAGATACAAGTAGTCACTACGACCGGACTTTAGACACACACACACACACTATAGAACCTCAACCAAACGATCATAAAACGACTCCTAAAAATGTAGATACAAGTAGTCACTACGACCGGACATTAGACACACACACACACACTATGGAAACAAACCGAGTCACAGTCCCATTATTACCGGGGTATCTTACTCAAACCTTTACAAGGAAGGACACGTCTAAAAACCCTATCAAAGTCTTTCTGTCCACAATTGGGAAGAGACTTACAGACCATCTTAAGTGAACACTTTGGTTCAGGACCTTAAAACGCCAACAGGTCGGGATTCAGTACGGGCTTATAGACGTTTGGGCACTTGACGTAGTGCGGTCCGAAGGGATAGGAAGTGGTAAAGGACGTCAAAGGAGTATAAGTACGGGTGACTCAGCCACTACGGTAGGTTGGTAGAGAAGGAGACAACAGGGGAAGAGGAGAACGGAAGTTAGAAAGGGTCGTAGTCCCAGAAAAGGTTACTCAGTTAAGAAGCGTAGTCCACCGGTTTCATAACCTCAAAGTTAAAGTCGTAGACAGGAAAGTTACTTATAAGTCCTGACTAAAGAAAATCCTAACTGACCAAACTAGAGGAACAACAGTTTCTCTGAGAGCTCTCAGAAGAGGTCGTGGTGTGAAGTTTTTGTAGTTAAAGAACCGCGAGTGGGAAGAAATGCCAGGTCGAGAGTGCAGGGATGCACTGGTGACCTCTTTGGTATCGAAACTGGTCTACCTGGAGACAACCGTTTCATTACGGAGACGAAAAATTACACGACAGATCCGAACAGAATCGTAAAGAAGGTTCCTCGTTCACGGGAAATTATAACACCGACGTCAGTGGTGGAAGTCACTAAAACCTCGGGTTCTTTTACTAGACAGTGACCAAGGTGCGAAAGGGGGACATAAACGGTACTTCACCACCCTGGTCTGTGGCACTAGAATCAAAAAGCTTACAACTCAAAATTCGGTTGCAAAGTCAAAGAAGAAAGTGGAAGTAGTTCTCCGAGAAGTCAAGGAGAGACGAAAGACGGTATTCCCACCACAGTAGACGTATAGACTCCCATAACGATAAAGAGGGTCATTAGAACTAAGGTCGAACACGAAGTAGGTCAGGTCGAACCGTAAAGCGTACTACACGAGACGTAAATTCAATTTATTCGTCCCACTGTCAAACGTTGGAACTGTATGAGGAAAGGGTTAAAACTTGATCAGGTAACAAGGTACAGGTCAAGGCTGACAACGAAGAACTGGACGTATGTCCAAAGAGTCCTCTGTCCATTACATCAGACCATAAGGGTAGAGAAATCCTTAAAAGGTAACAAAGGACACTAGGTATGTCAGTTTCCGATATCGTATCAGTTACTTCGTCTTCATCTATAAAAAAAGACTTTAAGGGAACGAAAAAGATACTAGGTTACCTACAACCGTTAAACTAGAGACCAAAGAGACGGAGAAGGTTTAGGTCGAACTTGTAGACCTTCAAGAACGAGGTGTATGACAATTTCAGATCGAACGTCCTAACACTCATATTAAAACGATCGTACACTTTACTCACGTTAACACGCCATTAAACTTGTAGGAAACCGTAACGGAAAGAAACCCTAACCTTACTTTTGACTGGAAAAGGTCCGGGCACCGGTGACGACTCAAAAGGTTCAAACAACCGTATAACTCACGTCGTGAAATTGTCGTAGTTGAAAATCCTAAACTTTATCGACTCGATCTTAACATCGTTACGGAGGATTCCGGGTGAACTGAAGTGTGAAGTCCTACAGACCGTGCTCCACTCACCGGCAGTGACTTTGAACTTCCCCGTGTTTACAATTCTGTGTTTCGCCCGTGCTCCGAATGGGTCCCGTAATTCTGAAGGACATGTCAAGGAGACACATAAAAACGGACTAGAAGAATTAGAGAAGTCGAAGACAATCCGGGTATGGTAAAGGCAGGAAATAACACGGGTAGAAACGTACTTTACAAGGGAACGACGACGATTCAGCGAAGTCAGCACAGGCTGGGACACGCTGGGGTATCTGCCGTCGGGTGGTCCGAGGGGACAGGGACCCTAAGAGGTCCATTCGTGTGACCTCACCCAACGGTAAAGGAAGAGGTTACGTTCTTTCACTTTTCACTTTCACTTCAGCTAGTCAGCACAGGTTGAGAATCGCTGGGGTACCTGACGTCGGGTGGTCCGAGGAGACAGGTACCCTAAAAGGTCCTTTCTCGTGACCTCACCCCACGGCAACGGAAGAGGCCTTTACGAGGGAATCATGGAGGTTAAAAGGACTTCTCTAGGGGTTAAGATCAAAAAGGATAAAGGGACGTAGCAGACGAATTCTTCGGAGAGTAGAGAGGAACGATGAGAGACGAGTACCCAGGTGGTTTTATTGAGAAGTAAATACTGCGGTCCAAAATAAAACAGTTCATAAAAGTAAAACGGAAAAAATATAAAAGGTAATGATACTACTTTAAGAGATAAAAAGTGGTACAACGGTAGGAAAAGGTAATCTGAGTATTTATATGCTTAGTATCAATAAAGTTTCAGGGACTGACTATCGAAGTGTGATACAGTAGAATCCTAGACCACGATGACAAATAGAACAGACAACTGGTAACAAAGTAAAGGACGAAACACACAGAACACTCCAAAACAAGTTTCGGTCTGCAGTGTATAAAAGTGTCCACCGCGATCACCATTTCTTGGACGGTCGTTATGTCCTCTCTGCGCCCAAACTAGGGGCCTAACCTTTCTAGGGGACCTCCTCCCGTACCCTCGGGTGAGGTCATGAGAACGGACCTCTTAGGGTACCTGTCTCTTCGGACCCCCCGGTGTCAGGTACCCCAGCACTTCTTGACCTGTGCTGGCTCACTCACTCGTGCGTCTACAGTACTCCTCTGTCGTCTCCTACTTCGTTGTCCTAACTGAGGACCTTACCCGCGCGGAAAGGGAGACGGTTCCACAGGGACCCACAACTGGACCAAACTTACAAAAACGGTGTTAACGGACGGTACGGGGTGTCCGGGAAATTGTTGTATAAAAAGAATCTCATTCAAGACCCCACAGATTCAGAATTATAAGCCCGGAGGAGTTGAAAGTACTAGGGGTATAAGGACGTCGTGTCTCCTTCCAGTGAGAGGTACGGGCGGGACGTGGTCACCGTCTGCCGACAACGAAAATGAATATAAACATTCCAACCGACATCCCGTCCTCAGGAACCGGACCCAGTCAGGACCTATTGGAACAATAGACCGAAGGTTACGTCTCTCAAAGGATCACAAAGTTGAAGAAAATAAGATAAACTCCCTAAAACTTTATGAAATATAGGAGTGTACAGAGTGAAGAGGAGAAGGGTTAAAATGGTCGTATTAAACTCCAATACATAGGTCTAATGGCAATAAAAAGAGTCGAAATCAAACCCCTCTTTTTTGAAGAGTCTTCAAAAGTGAGTGAAGAATTGGTTTAATTGTTTATAAGTGCATATAAGATTTACTAACTTTTTTTTGCGACTGTTAGTGTCTACAAACCCTCGGACAGTAGTGGGGTCAAACTCGACGACGAAGTCCAATTAAACAGTCTCCTTTGAATTCTCTTTTTTTATCTAAAAATACTATATTTCAAAAGGGTTCAAAAAGTATGAGATAATTTGTAAGATTTCCCTATCACAACAGTACTAAACTTTTAATCTCCTTTGTCTCTCAATTGGACAAAAAAAGAAAAGGATTTAGAATGACAATTAGCGAACTGTTTTATCTTAGTCATCCTTGTCTAAGGTTTAGTGGTGTATTTTGTGTTTATTTTAGTTTGTCTTGTATGTTCCGTGTCGTTTTCTTATTTTTGTCTGATCTTATTTCCGTATAGTTCTCTGGTACGCTTTGTCCTTATCTTTGTACTGTCTTTTTTTTTTGTGTTTTTATCCTTCAGTTTATATTATACGACTTCGTATTATCGTCTCTTCCGCTACCGTGGGTGAGGTCGTGAGAACGGCTCTCTTAGGGTACCTGCCTCCTCGGACCACCCGACGTCAGGTACCCCAGCGTCACAGTCCGTGCTGGCTTCGCTGAATCGTCGTCGACTTCATATTCACAGGTGGAAATTTTTCGTTTTCGTCTTCGACATGGAAATTCGTTGTCTCGATTTGAATTTTGTTAACGTTGACTAAGCTTAGCGACACGCCGTCTTTTGTCGTGCTGTAAGATGTCGTGGAAAGGAGGTTATTTTTTGTTTAATTTTTCTAGTCCTTTTGTGACTGCTCGTTCTCTTGTGTCTTTGCACCTTACTGTCGTCGCAATCGCACCCTGCTTCGTCTCGAGCTCCGCCCCGGCAACCTTCTCTTCGTCCGTGAGGTAGTCGCCAAGGTCCCACATAGAAGGAACGACTGTGCATGCCACTGAAGAACAACCCGCAAATAAAGAAACTAGTGTTTGAAAAAGGGGAGGATTGAGAGATTCCAAAAGGGGTGGTCCCCTAGTGTAGAGTGCGACGTGGGACCAGACTTCGACACAGGACATCCCTCACCGAGAGGTGAGTACTCGACGGCGCTCTGCGGCACTCGGTCCAAGGGCCAAACCGGGGTGATCGTGTAGACGACGCAGCCTAAGCGAAAATTTCCTCAAGTTCAGTTATGACTACGTGGCAAACGGAAGACAGAGTGTGTAGTGGAACAGCACTAGGGTGGAGACCAATGACAGTCTCGATTTGCCCGACTTCCTAGGAAAGTACAGCAGAAGACAGTGGACTAGGTTTGGTAGAAAGGTACTCTGAAGTGCGGGGGCGGTCGAGGGACAACTATAAAAAAATAACGAAACGATATGGTAAGAAAAGAAGAATAATTCTTTTCACGATTTGGTTCGTGACTAAATATGTTTTACAAATGTTCCAGGACACGTCGTCGGAAAAGGGTCTAGACAGAAGGAAGGCATACAAAACTCATTTACGTAGAAAGTACTTCGTCTCGTCAAAGGCCCCGAGGTGGTGTAGGGGGTAGAAGAGAGGGAGTGAGGTCAGAAGAAACTTTTAGTCATAAAAAAGGGGGTCGTTCTATAACCATCTTAGTCCGAAAAACTAGAGTACGGCTTCCCGTTACGCTATATCTGTTGAAAATCTGTTTAGAGGTCAAAGGTCGTTTTGTATTACAGTACACAGAAATGACGAGTCTTCGACTCAAATAGTAAGAGGTCGAACTGTGCGACTCAGACTCAACCACATAAAGACTTACCGAGTTTTCTGAGACTTCAGGAATAAAAATCTGCACTTCTCGGCTCTAAGAAGTCTTTCCTGGTAAAGGTACGACCAGGACGAGGGTAAAGGTCGACACTACTTGGAGTGTAGGAGTCTTCACTACGTTCAGGTGAGGAGGGACCCTACTTCTCCCGGGCCCACGACGACCCTCTTCCCTCTACGACCGTCGTCTCTGTTTCCCTACTCCGGTGCAGGGTTCGTGTCTCTGGAAGTTTTACTTCCCGCACGGACACGGTCGGGGTCCGTTGGAGTGGGGAGGACGTAGCTGGAGACTCCGGATCTCATGAAGAGTCATGTTAGGTAAGTGTGGCACTACTCCCTAATAGGGGATTTTTCGGTGGTTCGGTAAGCGACCTCTGATCAAAGACCATGTCGACCTCGTAACGTCCGCAACCGTGCGACCGTAAGTAAAAAGTCACTCCTGACGACGGAAGAGAAGTAGACGAGGCGAAGGACTCCTACCCAAGTGTGAACGGACCTCTTTGGCGCCGAGGTCTCGGCTCTTTCCTACCTTTTAGGGCTGTGGGACCCCTCCCGGGTCCTGAGTCGTCCAGGGCGACTATGATCCTAGGAGAACGTTCTTCGCCGGGCCTCGACCCGACGACGACGGGGGTACGACGGCGAGGGGAGGGCTCCGAACAGTAGGCTACTTTGTAACAGATCCCCAAAGCACTGACGGACGAGGTGAGGACGCGGCCGAGAGGGCGGGACCAGTTCAAGAGACTAGAGGCACACAAAGTCCGTGTAGTGGTGGGGCGGGGAGGACGTCTCTGGAAGGGACTAGTGGAGGACTCTGGGAGGCGCGTACCGACGTCTCTCGGGGGTCCTGACGTCGCGACCCACCGGTAGGTGGTGACGTGCGCGGGACCCTCTCGCACTCGGTCCTCCCGTAGAACGTCGCAGGTACGGACGTAGCGGCCGTCCTCTCCTCCGCGGAGACTACTCGCGCTGCCCTTGTGCTGACTGGATGCGAAGAGTCCCCGGTTGTCCGAGAGAAGTCCAGACACAGATTATCGTTTAGTGGTGGAAATAAGAGTTGTGTAGTCAGATCATATATGTATTTTTACTTGAGGAAGTTTTGTGCATAAGTTAAAATCTCCTAAATGGGGTTAAGCAAGTTCAACACGGTTATAATGCATTCTGGGACAACACCATGTCAATGACGAATTGGTTGGTGTCTGGTCGTCTTACACGATAGTTGTCCTAAGAGTCTCCAGTGCTGTAGGGATGGGTGGGGTTGGAGATTGAGTGAAGTTGTTTGGTGTACGAGTAAGTCTTTTTCGGCGAAGACTCATAGTGTCGTAAACTCGAGTACCATGTAAGACGGTAACCGTTCTGACTAGTAATGTGTTTCCGTGAGAGATAGGTTCTTTCCTTTTCCGCGACCCGGACGATCGGGGTAAATTTCGTTCCGTCCAGACTGAGAGAGGACCAAGAGGACCTCAAGATTATCGTGAAGAAACTTCTTAAATTTCACGTAATTATTTTATATAGATACTAGGATTCCGCTAAATGAGACTTGTATTAAATATTCTGTCTATTGAATTGTATAGTGAATATATTATATAAGTATACAACTAATGTATAATTATATGATATATATTATACTATATGGACGGGGGACTCTTTAGACATACGTCCAGTTCTTCGTTGTCAATCTTGGTCTGTACCTTGTTGTCTAACCAAGGTTTAACCCTTTCCTCGTACAGTTCCGACATATAACAGGGGGACGAGTAGACGTCTCATGTAGTACGCTTTGTGACACTACCTCCTTCGTGTTCGACCTTAGTCCTAACAGACCTCTTTATAGTTATTGGAGTCTATACGTCTACTGTGGTGGGAATACCGTCTTTCACTTCTCCTTGATTTCTCGTAGAACTACTTTCACTTTCTTCTCTCACTTTTTCAACCCAATTTTAGGTTGTAAGTCTTTTGATTCTAGTACCGTAGGACAGGGTAGTGAAGTACCCTTTGTCTACCCCTTTGTCATATTTGTCACTCTCGGAAAATACCCGAGGTTTTAGTGACGTCCACCACTGACGTCGGTACTTTAATTTTCTGTGAACAAGGAACCTTCTTTTCAATACTGGTCGAATCTGTCGGATAATTTTTCGTCTCTGCAATGAAACGGTTGTTTCCAGGGAGATCAGTTCCGATGCCAAAAAGGTCACCAGTACATACCTACACTCTCAACCTGATATTTCTTTCGACTCACGACTTCTTAACTACGAAAACTTGACACCACAACCTCTTCTGAGAACTCGTAGAGAACCCGACGTTCCTTTAGGTTGGTCAGAGAGGATTTCCTTTAGTCAGGACTTATAAGTTACCTTCCTGACTACGACTTCGACTTTGAGATTATGAAACCGGTGGACTACACTTCTTGACTGAGTAACCTTTTCTGGGACTACGACCCTTTCTAACTTCCGCCCTCCTCTTCCCCTACTGTCTTCTACTCTACCAACTTACAGTAGTGGATGAACTACCTGTACTCAAACTCGTTTGAGACCCCCAACTACTACCTATCCCTTCGGACCGTACGACGTCAGGAACCCCAGTATTTCTCAACCTGTACTGACTGACTTGACTTGACTATAAATATTTGTATATTTAAAGAGATTACATTTTGTTTTATCATTTAAATAGTTAAATATAGTTCATGTTTTAAATTTTGTCATTGAAAGTTGTTGTATGGGCTTTTAAATGTACATTTTACAAAATTACTCCGATAGACGATAAAAGAGTGTTTAATATCATTTTAACTTTGTTATATAGAAAATTGATGGAAGGTCGCAATGAACAAGGGGAAAGATTCAAGAGTCACCTCGTCAGTCGTTGTATATTTGTCAGGGGATTTACATAAGAAAGTCCGAAGGACCCATTGAGTTTACCATTTCTTAGACGGACGTCATATTTCCTGGATTCAAACTAGGGACCCAGTCCTTCTAGGGGACCTCCTCCCGTACCGTTGGGTGAGATCATAAGAACGGACCGTGTATGAAAGGTCTAATGATTAAAGATTCTTAAAACTTTACATAGTTTTTTGGTTTTGAAGGTATATAGTAAAGTCTTTGAAGAGTAGAGTTTTGTTTTCGTAAACTGAATCATTTTATCGAGACTACTGTCTATGTAATAAGGGGTTTTCTATACATTCGGTATAACGTCAGAATACCAAGTATTAAGGTATTTTGTCAGGTTCTTAGGTTCCCTCTCCGGACTGTTTGTCTTCTACTCCACCTCAATGAGATGTTAGCTGGTACAATCATTCTTCACTGATAGAATGAAGCAGGAAATTATATCGGATCAGTCTTTTCAGTTGCCGAGGGTCCATCGCGGTCACCATTTCTTAGACGGACGGCTACGCCCTCTGCGTCCGAACTAGGGACCCAGTCCTTCTAGGGGACCTCCTCCTTTGCCGTTGAGTGACGTCATAGTAACGACCCCTTTAAGGTACCTGTCTCCTCGGGCGACCCGAGGTGCCCCACTGCGCTCAGGTACAGCGGGATTCAGGGGCCCCTCTGTCTCTCAGTCTGTACTGACGTACTGACCCGTGTGCCGTGTCTTACAGTCTTCCATTTTAAGTGTGTCTATGCGAAGTTCATGCTTGATACACGGTGTCTACCGTTCTTTTTGTGGGACACTATCTTTCCGACACTATTAAGCGGTCTTCGAAGAAGTCGATTCATCTATAAGTCGTAAGGGTGTCACGCCCAAAAGATTCTTTTAGGTCCATACTACGTTTACAGTCATACTATAAGTTCACACTCGGCTGTTCTCCTTTCCAGTGAGTTTCCAAAACAAGATTGTTACTTGATTAAAGTGACCAAAAATTTGAGATACACGACTAATGAACCCACTGTCGTCACTGTTACGTGATCCTTCCATCTTATAGGATGAAGGGACGGGGTTTCTCTGTCGGTTTCGGGACCTTATAAACGTATAATGTACGAGAGCCCGGGAGAGAACGGCACTAAGTCAATCTTTCCTTTACACTGGTGGAATCACACTTCATTTACACGCGTACATGCTGCGAACGAGTCTGGGATCATTGAGTCGCTGTCTACTACTTCTCCCGTCTCCGTGCAGAGTCAGTTCTTAGTGTCGAAGTCGGCCACTCTTGTGTGTCTACGTCATTCCGGGGGTGTGTCCGGGGAAGTCACCGCTGGAGGTGTCTGCACCTGCACCCGGAAGTGCGCAGGTCAGTCCATTCAGTCGGGTACACGCCGCACGCGACTGTGTGCGTGTGGGAGACGTTCACCCGCGCGAAGACACCTGAAACGACGTGGCACGACCCATCACCTGTCCCCGTGTCGCAGAAAGAAAGTTCGGGGCCTACAGGTCTTCGTTTTATTTTCGTCACCACTCCGTTACCCTTCCTGACATCAAAAGTTCCATGACAGGACGTTCCGATTTCTACCAAAGGGGTGAAAAAGACAAACAAAAATAAAAATTACATACCAAACACACTTTTATAATATTTGGATAATGTCGTGTCACGTGATATCGGGTAGCACAATCAACCCACTTTCACTTTCACTTCGGCGAGTCAGCACAGGTTGAGAAACGCTGGGGTACCTGACATCGGATGGCCCGAGGAGGGAGGTACCCTAAGAGGTCCGTTCTTATGACCTCACCCAACGGTAAAGGAAGAGGTCCCCTAGAAGGGCTGGGTCCCTAGCTTGGGACCAGAGGACGTAAGGTCCGTCTGTGGAATTGGAGACTCGGTGGTCCCTTCACATGGATCCGATTTAAACAACCTGAATTCTTGTTTAACCTGAATACCTACGTGAGAGCCTGAGTAGACATCCCCTGAATGACCGCAACTCACAAGAAAGACTGAATAACTATTTATCGCGGGTCTCGTTTAATCTGAGTATTCCGTCTTCTCCCTCCTTTTGTTTATGCAGAGGGTTTGGTCGTTGCTCGATGGGTGTCCATGTCCAGGAATAACGATTTAAAATCTCGATGTGTGACTCTGTCAGAACCATCCATCCTTTAATGTTCCCTCTATTACTTTAAGACTTCGGTATTTTACGGGCATTACCTTCCACAACGTTCTATTAACACCGTACCCATTGTAAACGAGAACATTATACTAGTATACAATTCCACTAAAAATTTCAGTTGAATTTTTACGTATTCTACGGAAATAAGAAAACAGCGATATGTCCCAATAATACAGCAGAAGGTTGACCTCTAATAAAGTACCCCCAGACAAGGTCCTGTTTACAAGAGAGTCCAGTGATCTGAGGTTTCTATCTTGGCTTAGGTAGAGGGTTCGTCGTGTGAAAATATCTGGCAGCGGTCATAGTGGGTGGGGGGGTTTAGAATATACACAGACATAGGACACCTGGTGTCTCGGCACTTGGAAAGGGATGTATTCTTTGTGAAAATTTTTCTCAACGGACTAGTCAATCCCGGGGAGGATTCTCGATAGTCGTCTCCTAAACCAGGGTAAGATTTTTGTGTCGTGGTTGTTACACTAAGACACGTTTAACAAAGTCGATAGAGAAGTGGAATTTTGTCTAAGGTAAGAGGTTTTTATGTCACTTATTAGTTTGGGTTTGAGAAATACTTTTCCTTAGGACTGGTGTCTTTTCCCTAATATAAAATGACCTTTTTAATACAGTAATTTTACTGTTTCTGTCAAAAGTATGGATCTTGATCAGACATCGATTTGGTTCGTTTGTTTGTGTTTTGGTTGGTGTGTAGTAGTGACGGTAAACCCGTGGCTGGACCATCCCCGACTCCGCGATAGTCGTGACACCCGTCTCCGGACCTCCGTCCTCGACCAGACCTGTCTCTGTGCCGATGAACCAAACAGTTATCGACTCCGAAAACCCCGGGTACTTTGTTAGAACTAAGGAGTCCTATATAGGTGCAACTCAGGTCTCGTTTCCTTAATAAATTTTTCTAGACAGGTTTCTCTTTCGTTCGTATTGTACCATTCTGGTAAATAGGACAGATTGTGACTTAGGACTTCTAAGATACCCACCCTGAGAAGTCTTCGTGAGATCTACGAACCCCAAAACCATAGTTAGTGAAAGACCCGGACCAGAAGTCGATAAGTGAACCAATCAAGTGAGGTCGTCGGTCAATTGTCTACTCACTCAACGGGGTGCCTCCATTCGTCGTACACCCCCTTGTTCGGTGCGTGATGAAAGGGAACCAAAAGTTCATTTGTTTCACACCGGTCATATAAACTTAAGTTTTCAGTTCTATTTGGTAATCATTCTACTTGTAAGTTTCGTTATCACCGTTCCTTTTACGAAAAATTTACATAAAAACTCAATATATTACAAATTCCGATCTAAGACTAGTTACCCATGTTTAAATTTTTGACTTTTTAAGTTTTCCATCTAAGACTAAGTCTTCATCTTGAAAAGACAAAAAGACACCTTAGGTTTATAAAAATCGATTTTGTTTGAGGGGGTGGTAGTGGTAGAGGACCACGAAAGCTTGTCCGGTCAGAATAAGACTTCGCCAAAGAGAGATCTGGATTACCACCCGGATGACGTCATTCTTTGACCTTTGTGTGGTACTAAAGACAGGACCCTTGTGGGTTGTTGAATCATTGTTCATCGGGTCGACAGGTTAGTTTGGTTGACGTAAAAATGGAATGTCAATCCCTAGGAAAACAGATCGGTCGAAAAGGGTTGTCCTTCACCTTCTCGCCTACACGTCTGTACACCCTTTTACCCGTGGTCAAGGTGTCTCCTTCTCCCCCTGTCAGGTTAGCTACCCCTTACTGGTGGCTTGTCGGTGACCTTGGGTTTCTTTCTCTTCCCGTACGAGCAATCGGACCCCGTTAGTTGAGATGAAGCATGGCTTTCTACGACCCCATCGACGAAATTTTCCCTTGAAATTTTACGTACATAAACCGATACTCTTTTTAACGGAGAAAGGTCAGAGGTTTGGGATGTTTATAAGTTTTTAAGATTTTTAACTATTTGCAAAGATATAGAGTTAGTAGTGTTACGCAACTGTTATGGCGTAAGAAATTGTAATCCTTTCTTGAAGATTTCGTGTTTTGGTACTCTTGTACCGTTCTTTACTTAAAGACGGGACTCTTGTTCTGTTTGGTGTCACCTTTCCACTTTACGACCCGTAAGGAAAATATTAAGAACTTAAAAAAGTATTCGTTCACCTCTCGATATAAAATAATATAAGAAAAGGTATGTTGTAGAGTATAATTAATATGGGTAGTGGAATTTTTGTCCCTGATCGTCATAAAAGTTTTATTCTCCAATTCTAAGTTTCAAAAGGTTCCAGATGTTTACGTTTATCTAAGGTTCCGTTTCTTTTACATTCACTCTAATAGTGTATTGATTTTTAGGGTTACGTCTCTCATTCTGTCGTTTGCGACTTTCCACCGTCTGTCAAATCCTCTTTCAGAGAGATTAATTTAATTGACTTAGAAATAGTCACCTCTTATCCGAGTAACAAGTTACTATACCTTACGAAGTTATACGTAAACAAAATTTTAGTATTTTCGTAAAAACTTACAGGACAATACACTTTTACAAGAAGATTCTATTTATGACGATAAATTGTCTTTTATACGTTGTGTGTTATAAAATTTCTAATTATAACAAACCCTCACCAAAACACAAAGTTTAAATGTGTTCTTTTTTTTACGTCAAAAGATATGTCTTTTTTTTTTTTTTAACATCAAGGAACTGTAACATATGGAGATCACCATCATGAACCTATACTGTTGGGGAAGTTTTATCGAATTTTTTTTTTTTTTTTCCTTTCCTTTTTGATGGTTACGAATAATTTATATATATATATATATGTGGTACTTGTACTTGACGTATTGTGTAGTTTTGTGGTATACGTAATGGTGTATACACGCCATGGCAATGTAGGTTTCTGGTTAGATCCTTCTCAATTGGTGTAGAAAGTCTTTTAGGATGATATATATATCCTTAATTTAATTACTACGACACATAAGACAGTGGGTGAGTAAACTTATACGATAACTATTAGTAACCTTATTTTATGTACGATAAGGGACTAGATTTAGGTGGACGTATCAATCTATCGTGTGTTACCTAGAAGGGTTTTGGTCGAACAGGATGAGGCAACGTCGTAATTGGTTTCCATGTCGGTGAAAGAGAAAAATTAAGGTACAAACGTTGCGGTTTGAGGAGATTTCACGTCATGCTGTTGTCGATTAGGTCACCCGACCCGTCGGATCCCGCCCTCACCTTTAGTGGGCCATCGCAAAGAGTCATAATTTCGGTCCCAAAAGGACGTCCGAAGGTGACCAAACTTAAAAGAATTCGTAACAGGACTCAGATAAAAGTTTACCTTTTTTGTGTGTGTGTGTGATCTAGTCTTAGTCTTTATCGATAACTAAGGGTCGAACGAAAAGTTCGGACCGTCTCCGACATTTTCATAATTGAAGATAGGCGATTCAGACGGTGTCAGGCGTCGCCGTCGCGACCCGAAAGCTCCGCGGCTGAAGTCGTGGCGCGAGACCTGTCGTTGGGGCCGGCCCCGGTTTCAACCCCGCCCGTCAGGGCTGAGACCAAAACCCCGCGCCCAGAGGTTCGACGGGTCGCTCTCTGGTCCTTCTTTCTGAACGTTTTCGACGGTCTCCGCCTTGCCCTGCAGCCTCGCACTTGAAACAACAGGTGCGTACCGACGGTCCGACGCGGGACCACCCGACCCCCGGGCTCCTGGTGGCGCCCTCCCCACTCACGCGCGGTGCCTCGGCCGCGGTGCCCTCACCCCCGCTCCCGCCGCGGGTCCCGGTCCCCTTGCGGCCGGTGGGGCTCGGGCCCCGNCTCCCCACTCACGCGCGGTGCCCCGGCCGCGGTGCCCTCACCCCCGCTCCCGCCGCGGGTCCCGGTCCCCTTGCGGCCGGTGGGGCTCGGGCCCCGGCCCCGGCCCCTGCGCAATGGACGGGCAACTCGTGCCCCATCGCCACGCGCCGCCGCCGCCGCCGCCGCCGCCGCACCAGACCGCGTCTCCCGTCGCCGTCGTCGCCGTCGTCCCCGAGCGGTCCCCGAACGGTCCGCCCGTCGGGGCCCTCGTCGCCCGGCCGGCCCCCGACGCGGCTCCGCTCGTCGTGCCCGCCCCCGCGCTGGGGGCGCGGGTCGGCCTCGTCGGGCCGGCTCGGCCCGTGGTAGGTTTGGGTCCCGCCGCCGCCGCCGCCGCCCAGACGTAAGTAGACGGTCTCCTCTCCGACGGCGGCCGCCCCGACCACGACGTCGGCGGCGGCGGCGGCGACCTCGGACCGCAGGTGGTCGTAGGATGTAGGGGCGCGCCCGCCGCCGCCGCCCCCGCCGCCCGCGGGCTCCACGCCCGGCCGCCGCCGCGCCCGAGGCCTCGGTTGAGTGAACCAAGGCGCCGCGCCGGCGAGCGAGGCGGGGACGGGGCGCGCCCCTCGGGGAGGAGGACGGGCGGCGGGAGGAGAGGCTCGCGCCGGCGGGGCGCGGCGGCGGCGGGGGTCCGGGGCCCGGCCCGAGCGTCGCAGGGACCTAGGGCCCGAGGACGGACGCGCGCGGGGACTTGGGGGCGCCGCCCGCCGCCCCCTCCCCCTATGCGCCGCCCCTCGCCCGCCCCCGCGCCCCGCGACTCCCTCGCGGACTGGTCCTAGGGCGCCTAGCGCGGGGCCCGAGTCTACACCAGTGGGCTCCGGAGGACGAGAGCGCCTGCCTGGCGTGCGCCCCTTCCGCGCGTGCCGGGCCGGGCCTCGGCCCTAGGTGGTCGTCGTCGCTCGCCTCCGGTTCCACCCCGCGACCTCGGACCGTGCAGGGCGGCGGCCCGCCCCGACCCCTGCGACTGCGCCTGGCGAGAGACGGACCGAAATGGCCCCAGTTGGCGCCTCCCGGGGCTCCCCTGCGGCCGACGTCGGAGGCTGCGGCTCGCCCGTGGTTAACGGTGGCCCCAGCCCATCTACTGTGAGGGAGAGGCCTCTTAGACGGTTTGTGAAAGGATCCGGGAGTCGTCCGGGAGGCGGGTTGCCGGGGATGGGGCGCGGAGTCGTGGGTCCACGGCGAGAGGCCCGTCCAGCGGAGGCCCGGAAACGTGTCCTGCAGGCCACCAGCGACCCTAACGGGCAACACTCGCCCGGGACCTGACATGACCCAGGTCTTAACACTCAGACGAAAGGGGTGGCGTGCGACGGAGGCGTCACGTCGGGACGAGACGGACCCCGGTTCCTGGTGGTGGGGAGGACGCCCCTGGTAGCGAGCCGGACGTCGCGCCTCGGACCGAATCGCGACCAGTGTTCGTCAGCGGCGGTCCGCCGCGCGCGGGGACGACTGGAGGCAGGACGACGTCTGGCTCAGGGCGAGCCAGAGAGGGACCCTACGGCCGGGACTCTGGGTCGGGTCGAGACCCGTCGAACGCGTCTATCGACCTACCTCTGAAGGTACACGAGGTACTTGAGGAATCCCGCGGCCTCTTTGGAGTCGCGTCGGTGTCGCGTTCGGGTCACGAAGAGTCCTCGTAAACCACTTCCCGGAAGGACGGCGGACTCCGTCTCCCTCCATAATACTTCGCTCGAAAAGTCTCGGCCGCACTTCCCAGGTGGGGCTGGACTCGTCCTCGCGTACGTGGATGAGTCCATGTGGGCGCCTGTGTGGACTCTAAGAGGTCTGTGGTCGTCAGGAGTGGAAGTCCGCCCAGGGGTCGGGAGGGAGGACTCTATTCGACTGGCGCGTCTCGCGAAGGGTAAACGAAGGTCCCACCAAAGGAGTAAGAGGATTAGACGAACTAAAGGAGGACCGGACCGTACCAAAGAAAAGGTAGTCCCGTATACGATTAAATGTATCGACCGTAGAGGTGCAAAAGGAGGTACGCTTGGTGAAAAGTTAATCGTTCAAGTAGAGAAAGAAACTACGTTTTCCGGACCGTTCTAACACAAAGAA
Organism: Capra ibex; assembly: GCA_006410555.1. Classification (NCBI taxonomy): domain Eukaryota; kingdom Metazoa; phylum Chordata; class Mammalia; order Artiodactyla; family Bovidae; genus Capra; species Capra ibex. Next base: position 1,690,614 of record SJYO01004576.1, on the reverse strand, counting down.
GAGTGGATGGTAGTCTTTCGAGCCGTCTAATCCTCGGACAATGATAAGTCACATTCGGAAATTAAGTACGTGTGGGGACCATCCACAGAACTAGAACCTCCGGTGTCGGTCGGATTCCTCGACCCCGACCGCTGAACTCCGTCCGGTCGGGCCTGGGGAACTTCCCAGGACACACTTGTCCCCAATGGGTGGGAAAGAGGTGACAAACCTCCGACCGTCACGGGTCTAACACGACGGGCGTCGTTTTCTTTTTTCGTAACGTGTCTGGGGTGTGAAGGCCCTTCGTCCGCAATCGGCACTAGGCCCCCACGGAGGGGTCCAGGACACCCCCCTCACGGTGGGGACGGGTCCGTCGGGACAGGAACCTCACCAAGACGATTTCAGTCGAAAACAGTTGACCACTATAAACAAGGGAGGGACCGAAAAACCACGGGACTCGTGTCCTACGGAACCCGTCGACGAGCCGAGACTTGTTCTCGACACTTTAGTGTTCAAGTGAGTTTCCTGGAGTTTCATCGGGTCTGAGGAGACGACGAAGGACGGTACACGAACTGACATAAGTAAATAGTGCCGCGAGCTCGGGGAAAGGGACGTACGACATATGACCCAAGACCCCTGTGCCCTCTCCTGTTGCACCCACGTCTCGCTAAAGGTGTTTAAGCAATTAATTAACTTTACTGTCGCCCGGTCCTCTACCCGAATAGGGGATGAAGGCCGAGGACAAAGTTAGTGTAAGTAGAGTTGCAAAAGGGGTGTGGGGGGTGAGTTGGGTCCTTTTTGGTCTGTGGGAGCACCTGCCCTCTTCGAGGGGAGGAACTACGAGAGTAAGATTCCCCATAAATTCCCCTGAGAACATTCCGTCCCTCGGGACAAGAGGAAGTCCGGACCTTTAGTGGTGGGCAGACACTCGCTTCCGGGGCACGGTCCATTTTCACTTTTTCACTTTCGCAATCAACAGGGTGGCACAGACTGAGAAACGCTGGGGTACGTGACATCGGGTTGTCGGAGGAGACAGGTACCCTAAGAGGTCCGTTCTTATGACGTCACCCATCGGAGAAAGAAGAGTTCCCCTAGAAGGGTTAGGTCCCTAGTTTGGACCCACAGGACGTGACGTCTTCCTAAGAGATGGCAGACTCGCCGGTCCACCACGAGTCCACCTGCGGTCCATCTGGACACGTGGACCGCCCGTCCACGTACATGGACGGTCACTGGGTCCCCCAGTCGGGACCCGGTCGTGGGGCATTTGGGTCCGGGACGAAGAGGGACAGTTTTAGTAACTCTTTAAGACGAGCATTTCCCGAAATGTGTGTCAGATCAGATGTCCAGAGGATTGATTATTTTCGTTTTCGAAGTCAGACAGACATAATAAGTCCGTCCTGGTCGTCTTTGAGGATCGATTAGCCACCGTCTGACTTCGTTCCTCTAGGCGCGGGGCTCTTTGCNTCCTAAGAGATGGCAGACTCGCCGGTCGTGGGGTATTTGGGTCCGGGACGAAGAGGGACAGTTTTAGTAACTTTTTAAGACGAGCATTTCCCGAAATGTGTGTCAGATCAGATGTCCAGAGGATTGATTATTTTCGTTTTCGAAGTCAGACAGACATAATAAGTCCGTCCTGGTCGTCTTTGAGGATCGATTAGCCACCGTCTGACTTCGTTCCTCTAGGCGCGGGGCTCTTTGCACGCCTAATCGCAGTATACGATTATTCAAGACTTAACGAATAATGGAACGTCCCCTTTTTTTATCAACTCACAATCCCTCTTTAGTCACCTCATTCTAAAATGTCGAACATCTTACTAAATAGAAGTTCAAAATTTTTTTAGAAAGAGATTCATTTCATATTATCGGGAGGGGGGTGAGGAGCGATTTCTCTCTCTCTCTCTTTATACTTCCACGAAAGAGGTCCGGACGTCTCAATTTTTTTTATTAGGAGTCCCCCTTCCCGACCTCCCCTCCCACCTCTGGACGCAACGGTGAAACCGTCGTGGGACGGGGTGGGTGGACGAGTGTGACGGTCTTGTAGAAAGGTTTTGTTTACGATTAGGACGGTCCAGGAAGGGGCTACTTCCGAGCAGTCGACACTACACTACTCCGGGCCCTACCTTCGGTACTTGCACTCGGTGGTAGAGTCTCCGACCGTAGAAGTCCTGCTGACCGCCAAACTATGGACCGAGTCACGCCCACTCTTCCCCGACCACCTTCTCATGAAAAAGATGCAAGGTGAGTTGCGCCCCAGACTGAACTCGTAGGTTCTCCTCTCCGACGAGATCCGTCCTGCGGAACCCTCCGAGTGTGGACGTCACACTCGTCCACCCGCCCCGCCCCACAACGGTTCCGCTGTTACGTCCAGAGGTGGGAGGGGAGGTGGGGAAGGGAGACTCCTAATAAAAATTGAGACGTCCGGACCTCTTTCGTGGAAGTATAAAGAGAGAGAGAGAGAAAACGCTCCTCACCCCCCTCCAGATAATATAAAATGAATCTCTTTCTAAAAAAAAATTGAACTTCTATTTAGTAAGACGGACCTTTCTAGGTGGGTCCTAGACAACACTGACATTCGAGGTTAGACCCCAGTCCTTGTTTCGGAACCGACCTCTGTGTCTTGAACTCAATCGTCTTCTCACCTCTCCCCGCCGACAGAAACCGGAGACTCTGCCCTGCACACCTACCCCAGTGGGGTCCACTCGTGTCTCGCCCTCTCCTCCGACGGTCCCCGGTCACTACCTCTACCACGAGAGACCCTTTGTGTCTCCCTCTCACTTCCGGCCGCCCCCGCGTCTCGGTGGACCTGTCCGTACTCGAACGAACAATTTCCCAAAACAGTGACGAAAAACAATATTTACACTATGACGTCTGATGGACCTCTTATACCTTTTCGTAGTACTTGGTTTGGGTGTACCCCTTTTTCCTTTTACTGGGAAAACAACTGGAGGGAGGTGTCGTATAAAAAAAGATGTGCAGAGACAGCATTAGTACAGATAATATGTGTCACGTAGAATAATGTAAAATACAATTTAACGTAAAATATTGTTTATCAAAGTTTGGAATAAAAAGTGAGTCGTAGCGTCGTACACCCCAAGGGGTGTAACAACTTTTAGGGGTCTCCTTGGGACAATAGGTGTCGTCTCGTCCGTCGAGCACCTCCTGCTCGTCCTTCCCTTCCCTCAGACGGGCTGTGCCCACCCAGTCGTCACGTGGGGTGAGTCGCCGGACAGGTAAAACGTCAATATTTCTTGGTGGGTAGATGGGTGGATTGAAGGATGGGTTTCTGACCCCACGTATCTACGACACACCCCGTGCACCTCGGGAACTTTAGTCAGTGGAGGGGTCACCTATAAACTCCAAAATGAGGGTCCTACGGGTCCTGTTCCACCTTGGGGGGGTGGGTGAGGAGAGGACATGGGAGTCGACGATGGGAGACGTCGGTAAGACTTCAGGTGTGATTAGGGGCCAGTCGAGTCACCCCGGACCTGCCGTCCTTGGTTCGTGACAGGACGGGAGAGAGGTGGTATGGATCATTCTTCGAGGGTCGCAGGCCCCTGATCTGGTCTCCTAAAGAGTACGACCTCACTTCAGGTCGGGTCCAGTGACGACTCGGGGGTCGCCCACGTGTCTGTCCAGTCGCTACACTGGGACAAGGCAGGTTGGTTGTCAGTACGCAGGTCCAGGACGGACTCCCGCGAGTCGGTCCCCCTCACCTCCCTGCTCCCCGGTCCGTCCGGGGTCCTCAACAGGTCGGTCTCTCCGCTGAAGGACCCTGGGTCCCGTGCCGTCGGACCCGGGGCCCGAGATCTCTCACTGGCACTCCCTCTCTCTACCGGAGGCGTTTCGAATCTCAGGTTCCCCACCGCGGTTGTACTGCCGAGGTTTGTCCGTCGGTGTTGCTGTACACCCGGGACGAGTAGGAGACACGGGCACGGTCTCTCGGTTGCCCCGGTCCCCCGCCGGGTCGTAGGAGGGGCCCGGGGCGGGGCCGGGCCGGGTCGTAGGAGGGGCCGGGGCGGGGCCGGGCCGGGTCGTAGGAGGGGCCCGGGCCGGGTCGTAGGAGGGGCCCGGGCCGGGTCGTAGGAGGGACCCGGGCGGGGCCGGGCCGGGTCGTAGGAGGGGCCCGGGGCGGGGTCGGGCCGGGTCGTAGGAGGGGCCGGGGCGGGGCCGGGCCGGGTCGTAGGAGGGGCCCGGGCCGGGTCGTAGGAGGGGCCGGGCCGGGTCGTAGGAGGGACCCGGGCGGGGCCGGGCCGGGTCGTAGGAGGGGCCCGGGCCGGGTCGTAGGAGGGGCCCGGGCGGGGCCGGGCCGGAACGAAGAGGAATTGGGGCCCACGTGGGCTCTCCCCTCCCGTCGGTCTCTGGCTCCGTGGTCGACCCACGAGTGTCCGAGGGTCACCGCCGCTCCCAGGACGACGGGGCCGGGGGACCGGGCAAGGACTCGCGAAGGACAGGCACCGGCAGACGACTGGAGGCGCCCCCCGCCCCGAAAGTAGGATAGTCTTTTACTAAATGCCTGTGAAGCTGTTCCTCCCCGCCTGCCGTCACCGCGCCACGGCAGAGTGTCCGGTGTTCTACGTAGCCGAAGAAGAACCGCGAGTGTAGCGGACCACACTGAACGTCCCAGACCTCTGCACTTTAGCAGGCGTAAAAGAGATGTCCGGCCTGCGGATCCTTCGGTAGTAGTGTTCACGGTTCACCCGGAAAGCGGTCAGTCCTTTACGGGTCTGAAGGATAAACCTGTGTCTGCAAACACGAATTTAGATCAACGTAAACAAGGCAGTCTCGAACGGCTGGGGTGTGGTCTGTTTCGGTCGCACAATTGGGGCGAGGTTGGACAGACTGTGACTTGCGAGGAGGGCCGAAAGAATTGTTCCCTTCAGGGTAGTGGACACAGGGGCACCCCTCGCGGGACCGGCAGGAAGTCGAATTACCGTGTCACCGGCCCGGCGTGCGACCGAGCGACCGAGCGACCGAGCACTCTCCGCGGTCCTCACCCTCTGCACAGTGTCGTCGGACCGACTAACCCTCGGCATGCCCTCCTCTCCGTCGAACCACCCTTGACCCCTTCTTATATCTCGTAGTCCTCGCAAGGATTGTGTCAGATTGAGAAGCCCCGTAATAGGTCTCGTGGTCCACTACCCCCTAGTCCATTCGGGGCGACCTGACCGGACCCGGTCCCGTCCACCCTCCGAGGTCGCCAATCGCAGACCTTCCGCAAGTGGAGGGAGGTGTCCGACTAGTCGGAGAAGGCACACTCCGAAACGAACCGTCAAGGTCGGTCCCAGTTTACTCGCCACTCAGGTGTCGTGTCCGGACGCAGGTCGTGTGTCGGTCCCGACAAAGGGCTCTCCGAGGTCTTCTCGTTTTAGGGACCCGTCTCCTAGGAGGTACCACAAGGGTCGTCGTCTCGACCGGTCTTAGGGTTCGTAGTGCTACGGGGAGGGGCAGACCCTCGTCGCTGGGACCACGGGTCCACGGTTCGGGGGAACGTCCGAGCGGCCCGGTCGGCGGTCACCCGGCTCGTGGAGGACTAGTCCGACGCCACCCTCGGTTCACGGCCCCGAGTCTCACGACTCTCCCCACCTGTGCCCCAGGAAGTGTCTGGGCCCGAGTCCGGTCCTACTACGTAGACCGGAACTGGAGTATGTACGGAACTGGGGCGAAGGGAAGGACAACCGTCCCACACTTTGTCGACAAGAGGTTTCAGGAACTAAAGTGGTTCGTCGGCCAGAAGACCTCTCCACTGTCAGACTTGTGTCACCAGTAGTTGGAAGTTTGGGGTTAAGACACTGGAGTTGTCACTCAATATAGGGTCGTCCTTTTTTCCTCCTCGGCGAATCTTACGAGAGACATTAACAGTGGAACTATTGTATAAGAATCCCATTCCCTTTTTTTCAAGTGTCTTCTACCAGACACGAAAAAGAAGGGACTTGACAATCGAATTTATTAAGACACTTAAGTCGTTTAAACGGTGAATTGGAAAAGAGACTGAGAGGGTTGAGTAATTATTTATCTCACTTTATCTGAACGAGACCCTGGTCAGAGACCCCACAGGTTGAAGACTGGAAAAGGAGACAAGTCTTAGTCTGTCCCGTCCTCAAAACTAATAAATTCCTCGATTCATCACTCTATCTCCACGGAGGTACTTTGGTCCCACAGGGTCCTCACTCCGAAGACGCCCCTGTAACCACCTTCTTGTCGACCCCATAGCACGACGAGTCGTCGGACGAGACACTCGAAGGACCCGACTCGTCCCCTGGTCTGTCCCGCCCGACCGAGCTGTTGTGCCGTCGGCCACGGGACGCGAGTCGGCGAGGTGCCCTACAGACATTCACGACCCCTGTCCCGGGGGCGCGGGTCGAGTACTCCTGGGAGAGAGGAGATCGTGGACCGTGAAGACCGGTTGAGGGACTGTAGGAACCTGGAGTAAACAGGTGTCCACTCTCCCCGAACTTAGTTCAGTCGTAAAGTGTGTCACACTCCAGAGACTCGAGTCAGACTCGGGCACATAGGACTCACCGGTGCACTAAGACCTGTTCAGGTGGGTGGAAGGATCCGAGCCATATGGGGTCACCATTGGTCTCCATCCAGTGTAGTTGAATCCTGCTTAGACTACCTCCGTTTCAACCCCTCTGGGAGACCCCTGCAAACGGTCGTCTTGGGTGACTCATCCTACAGTGGCTCCGACTACCTCCGCCTACTCCGTGTGCACAGGGTACAAGTGACGCAAACAGGGTGTCGCACAGGGACTGGAGTCGGGGACCAGTCCGGACACAGGGGTGGCAGACCTTGTGTCGTCGAGTTCCTCTCTTTTCCGCAGTGTCAGGCAGTCGACCCGCTGTCTGACAGTCTCCAAGGGCCGAACGTGTTCGGAGATGAACGGTTTCATTTCGGTCAAGTCCTCCGACGACTTCGGTTCTACCTCTGTGCCCATCCAGGACGTGGACCACCCCTTCCCGACGGGCCGACCGCCTGCCGGTAGAAGAACGACACACGAGAGTCGGTTCCCGTCTTCCTCTCGTTCCAGGGACCCCGAGACGGTTCCTGTGACTAGGGAGGATCCCGAGGTAAAGGTGTTCGTATAGTAGGCGAGTAGAGGGTCTCCGGGGTGGAGGTCCATGGGCATATGACCCCCAACCGAAAGTTGGACACTGAACCCCTCCGTGTATACAAAGGACGTAAGCACACGCTTTCAAAGACTCAAGGTAAGATTTTAGTCTTATACGGTCTCGGGCTCCTCAGACGCGACAGTTCCCCGGACGGACGACACTGAACGACCAACCTGCCGTCGGAGAGACACGAGGGTCGGTCGCTTTAACCCAGTTCTGGAGTGGGACGAGACCCGGGGACTTGAGACCTTCCGGATGGGCGGCGGACCCCGGGAACCTGGTCCACGGTCCGGTCGGTCGGCACCGGTGGGGAGACGTCGGAGTCTACGGAGTCTTCGCCGTGGAACGAACCGTGTCTCTTTTTCCGTTTCCAGTACTCGATTCTCTTTTGTTGGGACTCCCTCCCGACCCTGTTTGTGGGGCGGGGCTTCGAGACAAAGGCCCCTCTCGTGGCAGACAGGGTGGTCCGTGACCGTACTGGTGAGGTCTTCGTTCGGGTCCGACCTTCCGACCGAGACAGACCTACGACGACGGTGGAGCCGAGGCACACTCTCCTCTGGGGTGGAGTGTCTCCGTCGCCGCCCCGACGTCCTCGGGTCCTTGAACCCCTGTGGTTCAAGAACCCCTGTGGTGGGCGACGGGGCCCGTGGGTTCCCGGGAGGTCGCCCGGGCCGAAGGACCAGGGACCTGTGGGGTTCCGAGAAACAGGATAGTCGTTCTGGGTCTGCTTAATGTCTCCCAGTCTGGTCAAACCCCTCCTCACTCCCATGGGTGTCCCGACGGTGAGGCTTTTCAGGACAGAACGTCCTGGGTCTGGGTGGGACTCGGACGACACGGGGCGGGACGTCCCGGCCGGGCAACGCACCAAGACTCGGACCACGGGGAAGAAGGTACGAGGAAGGGGCGAGGGCGAGAGAGAAAGAGATTGGCCTCACTGACAGACTTAGACACTTTCAGTTATAAGGGGACTTCACCCCGGACCGACGTACCCGTCCCGACCCTCCTCGACTCGTCCGTAGAGGGACCCGGTTACGACACTGGGGCGAGTCGCAGTCGCCACGTTGCGTCTGGGTCGAAGCCCTCGTTCAGGTCAGACGGTCGGGAGTCCGTCTTCATGGGAGTCGGGACGTCGTTGTAGCGGAAGAGACCAACATTGTCACGTCAGTACATGATGGACCCCACACCCCGGTGTGCCCCAGAGTACCCCACACACCCCGGTGTGCCCCAGAGTACCCCAGACCCCCCGGTGTGCCCCAGAGTACCCCAGACCCCCCGGTGTACCCCAGAGTACCCCACACACCCCGTGGTGTGCCCCAGAGTACCCCACACACCCCGGTGTGCCCCAGAGTACCCCACACACCCGTAGTGTACCCCAGACCCCCTGGTGTACCCCAGAGTAACGGAGGAGACTAACATTGTCACGTCAGTACACAACGGAGCCACACCCCGAGGAGACTGGTGGCTCCCATGATCCGACGGACCCCCATGTCCGGTCGAGTCGCGGTCCCAGACTCTGATCCTCGTCTGGACTCGGGCCCACCGGACGGGGACCCTGTGGTCGACGGAGAGACGGACAGCTTCGGGGAGGGGAGGGGCGGGAACGGGAGAAAGAGGAGGGTGTGTCAGAAGGAGCGTCGGGACCGAGGCCAGGGTGAGGAGGTGGACCGCGACCTTCCGTGGGGACCCAGGCACCGGGAGTCCCGGACAGGTTCCGGTGGGGGCCGGGGGGAACAGGAGGACGAAGTCCACCTCGTCGAAGTCCACGGGGCCCCACACTGCCTCTGCGGGACCCCCTCCCGTCCTGGGTCTCGTGAGGCCCCCCAGGTGTCGGTACTCCTGTGGGGGACGGGAGACGGGTTTCTCAGAGACCGCGATCTGTCGTACACGGTACGAGTACCTTCGTCCTTGTATAGTCTGCCGTGAGAAGGCGTGCGACCAGTTTACTGAACACTAAAGTTGTGTCAAAGATCCTGCTTTGTGAATCTGTCTTCATGTCCGGGAGGGTCCACCGAGATCCCCATTTCTTGGGTGGGCGGTTTCGTCCTCTGTACTCTCTGCGCCCAAGTCAGGGACCCACGCCTTCTCGGGGACCTCCTCCCGCACGTTGCGTGAGGTCATGAGAATGGACCTCCTGGGGCACCTGTCTCCTCGGACCGCCGACGTCAGGTGTCTCAGCGTTTCTCAGCCGGTGCTACTTCGCTGAGTCGCGATCGTGCTCGTGTGCTAGTGTCGAATTTTGTTTTTCGTTTCTTTGTTGCCCCGACTAAACCCTTATTTCTCTTCCGTCTCCCTAACGCTCTTCGACCTTTATCGTTCCCTTAGGATTTACCTTTGTGCTGTTTCGACTTCCGTGGTCGACTCGCGTGTGAACGGCCGGCACCTTGGTTCGCGAAGACGAAAGACCACGACGCCGACGCCCCTTGTCTGACGGGCGCTGCGGTCCGCCCCGACCCTCGGTCCTCCTGAGAGGACGTCTCCTCTGCCAGTCTTTGAACGACCAGCCCGTTGCCCGAGGTCGACCGACCACCCCTTGTGTAGGAGCCCATTAAATATTGGTGGTTGACAGGATGTACCCTTTTCGTGTCAGTTTCGCCAGGGACTACGCTCCACCGGGGCCCGTCATTCCTTACGTACGGGAGAACTTCTTCCGGGTCTCTGTGTGTCTTCTTCTAACTTTCCCTGTGACGTTTCGTTCTGTGTGTCCTCCTCTCTCCCTGTCTCCAAACGTCTTTTTCTAATTTTGTCTTCGTAGGGTGGGGGTTTCTTCCTCTCACAATCTTAATGTCCTGTACCTTATACTTTATCCACACCAACTGTAAAGTTATAAATCACCTGCGAAAATTTTCATAAAATTTCGTTACATGATTTTAACGGAGATTTTTTCATTCTCTAATATTTTCCGTTCATCCACTTAAACATTCAACTAAATTATCTGGAAAATCTCTTACTTTTTGTATCACAAACTCCAAATTTTGTGTTAAACACCTGACTTTTCGTCTAATCTGTCTCGACTTCTCTATTTACTTTCTCTCTCTCCTTCGTAGAGGGTCTTTGTGGAGCCGCCCTCAGTCGCCGGCTCCCTTTTCACCCTCCCTCGTCCCTCTCGCTTTGTTGTACCGACGACACGTAGGTCCTTCTCAAGGTCCTCCACTTCTTTCTCTTTTTCTTTTTGCCTCTCTGCGACAAGTCTCCACTACCGGTTTGCAAAAGGACTGACATGTCTTCCCTGCTCGGGGGTCAAAGACCTGAACACCGTCCGGGGTCGTGTAGGGGACACACGAGCCTTCCTCTGACCACACACACCAGTGGTAGCGCTTTCGGGCCCCTGTTCGAGACTCGCCGAGCACCTTCGGTCACAAGTGCCGTGGTCCTGCCTACTTCGTCAAAGACCTCACTACCATGTTTCCCGTCGCACGTGTGCCAATTTGGTGTCTTAGTTCTCCGGGCCCGACCAGGTCTGTGTGTCCAGGGGTCCCGGTGCATGACGTTCCGTGTTGTCGTAACGGTTGAAAGGGAGGAAAACTCTCTACTCCTTAACCGGTCCCTACCACGTGAACCGTTATTCATTGTCTCTATTCTGAGGACCTGGACTCGTCTTTCTCTACCACGCAGGGTTCCTGGTTCGTAGAAGTACGTACGACTGACCTCTTATTTGGATGGAGAGACGGGTAAGACTTAGAACTACCTATTTAGTGCTATGGAGTTCTCCTGGTACAAAGGGATTATATAAAAATTAAATTTAATAAAAATATCCGAGATGGGGTGTATTTTATAAACGGGTCCCAGAGTGGTGGTTGTTATCCCAGTCGGGACACATATTCGTCATCGGTTTTCTTTCTACCAAAACCATGCGACTATAGTTCTATATGAAATTCTGTTCTTTGTGATAACCTCTAATTCCTCTTCACCGTACTTTACTATATTCTTCTTACTATTTCTTCTTGAAATAGAATATAGTCAAGACAGACTGAGAAGCCCTGGGGTACCTGACATCGTGCGGTCCGAGGAGACAGGTGTCTTAAGAGGTCCGTTCTTATGACCGCCCCCTCCCGCCCCTGCCCATCGGTAAGGGAAGAGGTCCCCTAGAAGGTCTGGGTCTTTAGTTTAGGTCAAAGGACGTAAGTCACCGAAGTGTGACTTCGGTAGACCCTTTAATATACGTGGATTGTTGTATTGGAGTTTTAAAATTTTTATAAATTGCCTTCTTAAATTCATCTGTTTTAATCATTTGAGTGACTGTTTTACATCGTGTGGAGAAAATCATTGGTTATCTTGTCGAACTGTTTATATCTTTAGTCGTTCGCATACCTTTTTAAATTTTCCACTTTTGTTTTAAGTGGAAAAAGCTATTTAAACCTTGTATCATGGATCGTAGATCCCTTATGTTTTGTTTACGTTTCGTTCTGAACACTTTTGACTGTGTTTGGTCCTCACGAATGAGGTGTCTGAGAGTGACGTCCTTCAGTACCACTCCAAGACCTCTTTCTTCTACGCGCCATGGTCCTCCTGCCAGTTCCCGCCGGCGCCCTTGTCACACGTCTCTCCGTCCCGTCCACACCCGTCCTACATCTGGACGTAGGGGCCCATCGTGAACCACCTCCGCTTTTAATTTAATCCTGGTTGCGCGACGTGTTCTTATCGTACCTTTAGACCCTACTTCATCTCTATGAATAATTTAAAATTGAAACAATTCAATTTATACGTACAATCTGAAAGATCTCGTTTATGATTTTCTTATTTCTATCTCAAACCGTTCAAAACTTTTTAGTTATATATTTTCAATAAACGTAAAAGTATTATGTACGTTCACCTTGTATATTAAATCCTTATACATTATAAATTTTATCTTTGTTCTTACCACTCCAAGGGTTCTCATTAGGTTGTTTTTTACATATCAAAGAAATACCGATTTTAACATAGTGAAAGAACTCTATAAATAGAATTTTTTTGAAATTTACACCTATCTGGTATATATACCTATCCTTCTGAGTTAAGAAGGGTTTTACTACATGTTAAAATTACGTTTGTTTTATTAGTTTTCACTTCTATATAAAAATATATTTTATATGTGAAATATATATGAACTATACGATTAAGATTCTATGGATATCTTTACATTTTCCGTTCTTATCAGTTTCGTACCGTTTGAGAACTTATCCCTCTTGAAAAGTTGTAAGAAAAGTTGTTTACGGTAACTTTACTGACCTATTTTCATATTCGGTGTTATGGTGTTTTGTTCATAATCTTGGGACGGAAAAGAATGTATTTTGAACTACGTTCTACATAGTAACTTGATTTTTATTTTAAGTTTTTATAATCCGAAAAATCTTTCTTTGTGTAATAGGGGTTGGAGTATCAACTGTATTCTCCTATGTCCTTCGTACTTTATCTTTTCTTTGTTGTCCACCCAATCAAAGGTGGTTTAAAATCTTGAAAACGAGAAATTCTCTGTGGCAGTCCTTTTACTTTCGTGTCAGGTGTTTGCTCATTTTTTTTATTATTGTGAGTATAAGATATTTCCTGGGTCTTGTCTCTCTCCTATAGGTAATATGTGTGTGTAACGGTTGTTGGTCTCAGTCAGATCATTCTTTGGCCTGATCAGTAAAGTGTCTTAGTCCATAAGTTCAATTTACAGTTCCAGTACTTTTAAACGACTGATAGCAATTAATAGTCTCTACCACACCTAATTGGGGGTTCCCTCTATGGTATAGTGTGGAGAGGTCCGACCGATTTTAATCGTGTCTTTCTTTGTTTTGACTGGTCGACTGGTGTGGTTCATGGTGCTTCTACACCTCATTGACCTTAGGTACGAAACACCTCTTAAGATGGTCAGTAGGGGTGTAACCCACAAATAAATGGTGCACTGGGTGTTAGAATAAAACTCGATACATGGACTTGATACACCTTTGTAAGTAAACATTATCCGAACGGGTTTGACAGAATCGTCTAAGACAGTGTTGTGTTAGGGTTTAACCTTTGTGGGGTTTATAGGTAGTTGTCCTTTTTACCCTTTTGTTTACCGTCGTAAAAGTCTACTACCTAATGGTGAGTCGTTATTCTATCACATAAAAACTATGGACATTCTAATTATGGTTTTTTTTCAATGTACCTCATTTTCTATAGTCTGTATTCTCTTGTGTTTGAAAATTCAGGTGAAAAATGTTTAAGGTTCTTGTCCCTTTTAATACATCTCACTGTCTTTAATCCTACGTCCAACGATACCTCTGTCTCTAACTGAACCCGTCGGGGTCTCAGAAGACCCTACTACCTCCTCAGGACATAGAGTTCGTCCACTCCAATGGACCCACACTTGTATGTAGTTTTGAGTAGTCTTAAATGAGAATCCTAGAGAGACAAAGGTATGATTACACAGAGGATTTTTACATTCGTTTACTGAGAATACTTCCTATTCGAGATAAACCATCTTGGTGAACGAAGTACGAAAATTTCTAATTCGAAAATTAAACTCTATTAACAGTCAAATGTGTATTAACATTCTGTATTAGGTCTCTAAGACACACGAAAGTAGGTCAAGGGAGGTTTCCATTGTCAAACGTTTTGATATCTTGGAGTAGTGTTGGTCCTATAACTGTCTCTCTGTCAATTCTGTTCTCCGCACAGGTGGTAGGGTTCCTGGGGACCACGGTGGACCAATGTCGGTGCAGGTGAAGTCTCGATGAGGTGAGAAGGAATTGAGGACCGTTTGATTAGATGAGAGGTAGAGATATTAAAATCCTTACAATACACTCACCTTAGTACACCGGACACCGGAGACACCAACGAGAAACGGGTACACTAAGAGAGCTCCAAACGGGTCCAACTGCACATGCAGCCCTCAAGTAGGAAGAAATGTCAATTTATCACAAACCACCCAAATCTTTTTCGTCTCCTTGTTCTCTAGTTTAACGGTTGCAGGTGACCTAGTATCTTTTTCGTTCTCTTAACGTCTTTTCGCAGGCGAAGCGACTGATGCGATTTCGGAAACTGACACACCTAGTGTTGTCTGTCACCCATTAAGAATTTCTCCCTCTTTACGGTCTGGTGGAAGGGACGGTGGATCCTTTGGACACACGTCCAGTTCTTCGTTGTCAATTTTGATTTGTACCCTGTTACCCGACCAAGTTTTGACCCTTTCCTCATGTAGTTTCGATATATAACAGTGGGTCGAGTAAATTGAAGATTCGTCTCGTGTAGTACGGTTTGTGTCCCGACCTACTTCGTGTTCGACCTTAGTTCCAACGACCCTCTTTATAGTTGTAGGAGTCTACACACCTACTATGGTGTAATTACTGTCTTTCGATTCTCCTCGATTTCTGGGAGAACTACTTCCACTTTCTCCTCTCATTTTCGGTTGAATTTTGAGTTGTAAGGTTTTTGATTCTAGTACCGCAGACCAGGGTAGTACCGTTTGTCTACCCTTTTTTCACCTTTGTTATCGTCTAAGGCAAAAGGACCCGAGGTCTTAGTGACACCTGTCACTGACGTCGGTGCTTTACTTTTCTGTGAACGGGGAACCCTTTTTTCGATACTGTTTGGGTCTATCGAATAATTTTTCGACTCTGTAGTAAAACGACTGTTACTAGGTAGATCAGTTTCGATACCAAAAGGGTCATCATTACATGTCTACACTCTTAACTTGGCATTTCTTTCGACTCGCGATTTCTTAACTACGAAGGTTTGACACCACGACCTCTTCTACAACTCTCAGGGAACCTTTCGTTCCTCTAGTTTGGTCAGCTAGGATTTCCTGTAGTTGGGACTTATCAGTAACCTTCCTGACTACGACGTCGACTTCACGATTATTAAACCGGTGAACTGTGTCTCAACTGAGTAGCCTTTTATAAGACTCCGACCCTTTCTGACTCCCGCCCCCCTTCCCTCACCGTCTCCGTCTCTACCAACCAACCGTAGTGACTGAGTTACCTGTAAACTCGTTTGAGACCCTCTATCACTTCCTGTCCCTTCGGACCACACGACGTCAGGTGCCCCAACGTTTCTCAACCTGCACTAAGTCGTCGACTTGTTATCCATAGAGTACCATCCCCATGTAGTGTTAAAGAAATTGGCAAATAGGAACCTTCCGGTAGACCTAAAACGGTGTACGAACGGACAATACGTATTTCGTAGACATTCGTAGGTACGTGTACAAAGACACATTTGTACAAACGTAAAGGGACTCTATTTATAGGTCTTTAAGTTAAAGACCCACTATGTTATCAAATTGAAAAATTCTTTTGTAGTTCAACAAAAGGTATCACGGATATGTCAAAAAATATAACGACACCCTCTTTAGTCTAAAGAGAAGTAGGGGTGGTCGCAAACCACGACCATGAAATTTTTACCTTAACGGGTAGGACTAGCTGCATATTAACCACCAAAATTAAAAGTACAAGACTTGACTATTATAACAACTTAAAGAAAGTGCACGACCGAACGGCAGTATATAGGAGAAAGGAGTTTACAGAGTATAGAACCGAGCAAAAGATTGCCCTAAAAACTTCTAACACAATACTCAGAAGAGATATGCCAAGTGTATTGTTGGGAAACAACATGACAACTTTAGTCGTTCGTAAAAGAAAATCGCAAAGGGGACAGAAGAGTAGGAGATTTGTGCTAGAGAGTATCTCGTTTTATGAAGTCAGGTCAAGTGAAAATAGTAAAGAGGGAGAAGACACAGTATAAAAAGTACAGCTCGGATCCGTAAGAGACGGGTCAAGATCAGACAAAAAAAGAAAGAAAGAATTTCAAAGTATCAATAATAAAATACCATTCAGGCACTACGCGAAACTTAATTACGAACTTATTCGAAGCTCTAAAACTAGCTCCCAATACAAATAAACAAAGAAAACGAACACAATAAAGTTGACGAGGACGTGGCAAATGCCTTTTCCCATAGAACGGAAGGACTCAGTGAAAACACCGAAACGGTTTTTAATCGATCCGTTTGTCTTTGTTCAACTCACAGGCAGTCAACTTCTCACCTATTCGTTTTACACCGGATAGACATGCTACCCTCGAGTCGGCATTTCCCCTTCTCTCACCAGTGAGGACGATGGTGTCCCCCCTGACACTCTCGTCTGGCGATTCACTTCCCTCGGAGTGCTCCCCAGCGTGTGTGGCGGTAAGCCAGAGTGCTTTACAGGTTTGGTGGGTTCAGATAACCCTGTCTTCCGTCTGACCGGCAACCAATCCTCCTCTACATTCCCAGTCCTCCCTATCGACTCATCAACCCCCAGAAGAGATTCCACTACTTTTACAAGATTTTAACCACTTCACTAGTAACGTGTATAGACACTTATGTGATTTTTCGTGACCCTACGTGTGAGGGTTGCCCACTACATAAGACGTAGAGTCACTTAAATTTTTTTAGGACTTTATCTGGTAAGAGAGGACTCAACGACAGACCGGTAACATCCTACCAATCCTTAGAGAGATCGAAGAGGGGTCACCCATAGTTATCGTTGGAAGGTTCAGTATAAGTAGTTTTTTACAGGGGTCTGTAACTGTTTATAGGGAATTCTCCTTTGTAGGGAGATGGGTTGTGGTTCTAGGTTTCAGCTTCTTATTCTTTTATCTTGTTTTTTTTTTTCACCTTACAACTTCGGCACAGGTATCTGAGTGACAGTTCTGTTGGTGTCGTCTCGGTAGGACCCCTCTGAGACCTTGCCCCGGTCCTCAATGGGGTACGAGGTTACACAGTTGTGCACACATTGGACCTCGTTGTGCCCGGTGAACCACTGGTAGGGAATTTTAGCCGAAGGAGGGAGGGACTGCCTTCGGGGTAGAGAAACACAGGTCGTTCACCTCCTGGGAGTTGGAGGGACGACGACTGAGACTACTGTTCCACCCGTACGGGACCGTGAGACGGGATTCAGTCGTGGCGGGGTCGCCGACAGTCCGACGGAAAGGGTCGGGTAAAATTGGTCGCGCCGGGCCCGGCGCCACGAGGCAAGCGGTGCCACTCGGGGAGGGGGCTGACTGAGTGTAGGACGAGACTTCCTCCCAGGTCCGAACAGGAGAAGGAGAAGGTAGGGCAAGCAAGTGTCTTGTAGAAGTGAGAGTCCCTGGTAGGTCTGGAAGGACGACGTCTCCTTTCCGGGAGGGAACTTACTGTAGGTCTTTCCTCTGAAGGAACAAGTCTATGGAACTCCTTCTCGCACTCCGACGGTGTCAGGTGGCTCCCACGGTGAGGACAATAAAGTAAGTTTGTACTGGAAGGAATCCTTGTTCGTAACGTTTCAGCACGAATCTCTGACTACTCAACAGGAGATGCTTATTAAGGTGAAAGTGATAGTTCGCCGCTCTACCAAAATTTATCGTAGTGAGTACGACGACACCTGCGGGGGACCCTCGGACGAAGTACTTCCCGGGTACCTATTTTATACGTTTTCGTCCGGGGGGAGGACACGAACCGTCTTCGGCCCCCGCGCCCCCGCCTCGACCCCGGAGTGTGTCCCTCGGGCGCACGTCGGCAGGTGGACAGGGTGCGGTCTCCCCATACGCAACGGGACTTCTACAGGTCCCGTCGGAGAACGACACTTTCCTACGAACGAAGTGCCGGTTCAGGAGGACTACCCGTACCCCCACAGGGCGTCTAAGAAGGATCTTCTGAGTCGGGTCCCTCCTCGTCCCCCGTCGTCCTGTCTCGTAGGATTCATCCTACCGTGGTAAGAGACCTCCGGAGTCGTGTCCCGTACACCAGATCAGTGTTCCCCTGTTTGGACGGAGCCTTCAGTGTCTCTCCTTCTTACCCAAACTTCGGTCGGATCAGTTCCGACACCAAAAAGGTCACCAGTCCATACTACACTCTCAACCTGGTATTTCTTTCGACTCGTGGTTTCTTAACTACAAAAACTTGACACCAAAACCTCTTCTAGGAACTCTCAGGGAACCTGACGTTCCTCTAGGTTGGTCAGGTAGGATTTCCTTTAGTCAGAACTTACAAGTAACCTCCCTCACTACGACTTTGACTTCGAGGTCACAAGACCGGGGGACTACGCTTCTTGACTGAGTGACCTTTTCGGGGACTACGACCCTTTCTAACTTCCGTCCTCCTCTTTCCCTACTGTCTCTACCAACCTACCGTAGTGGCTGAGTTACCTGTACTCAAACTCATTCGAAGCCTTCAACCACTACCTGTTCCTCCGGACGTCAGGTACCCCAGCGTTTCTCAACCTGTACTGACTCACTGACTTGACTGACTGATTGACTGCGCGAGGTGACCCTAAAGGTCCCGGTCTCAAAGAAGAATACGAGGAGAAGGTTTCTGAAGAAGGGGCCCTGTGCTGAAAGAGGGATCTTCGCACGTGACGACACACTCACTTCGGTCCTTGGATGTACTGTCCGTGCGTCTCCTTCCTGCTACTATACCGGGTCTCGAGTCTCCTCCTCACCCCCTCTCTGGCCCGCCTCGGACCCGTCTGGACGTCTTAGGGTTTCCCGCCCAGGGTTCCCGCCCAGGGTCCCAGGGTGGGTCAGGCGGACCGGTCCGAGAGGTGAGGACCCTGTGCGATAGGGGAGGTGTACCTGTGAGGGGAGAGACGTTCAGGTGGAGTCTTAGCGAAGACACACCCGGATCGTGTAGCTCCGTCCTGATCGGGAACAGAAAGGGTACGAGTACGTCGCAATCGTGTTCACCAGCACCTTGTAACATTACCACTAATAGGGAAGGGTTTACCCTTCTTGAACCTCGGGGGTCTGGGCGCGTCTCGAGGTACATGTCGTTCGTCCAGATGGCAACGGAATACCTAATTACCCACCTGTGCTCTTACTGACTCAATTTACCGGAATACGACAGGTGTGTCAGATTCTTTATGTACCCGTCCCTACGTTAGTTGAACCATTCGCGTGTAGGAACGGAGGAGGTTTGTAACAATGTATATTTGTTTGTTTGTTCTTTTACGTTTTGGAGATTTTTTTTGGATCTATTTCTGGAAGTTGCTCGTTTATTTTGTCGCGACAAGGAGAAGATTAGACAGTCAGATACGTGCTTTGGGAAGGATCGTATGCATTCAACTTAAACAACGTCGTTATTATAGTTCCTAGGTCTGTCCGTTCAAGTTTTGGTTTTCCCCAGGAGACCCACAGTCCGCCTTTCCGAGCTTCCTAACCTCTGGGTGGTGGGTCGGCGTGGCGGTCGTGGCTCGGTTCGGGTGTGAGGGAGGCGAGCACCCCTCCCCTAGCATAAAGTACGGTTCCTGTCTGAAAAAGACTCCGTAATTAATGGTAGTCGGGTGTGTGATAAAGTAGTAAAGCGAGTTTAACGGTTCTTCCCCAACGACACGCTTTGGAGTCCGAGTCTCCTGTAAACCATTCGTCTAGCAACCTTCAATAAACCTTATAAGAGCCCCCGCCTACCACCCTCCGTCTGCGACTTTGTGCAATGTACACGAATGAAAGGTATAGTAAAGTGTCAATGAAGACAGGTGGGTCACTGGTAGAGGTGAGACCGTTTTACGTGTGGTCGAAGTCACGAAGGTTTCGTTGAGGGACGTGGGGGAGTAAGTACGAAGGCACAGACTTGGTCGAAAAAGAGAAAGGAAAGAAGTCGAAAGGTATCCCCTTCTACGGGTCAGGTTGCGCAGGTAAATGAAGGTGAATGTGAGAAAACTAGAAAGCAAAATTAAAAATTTTTGATACCGTTTTATGTGTTTTGTGTCGGGGAATAGTAGAGTCTATAAAATTCACATTTAAAACCACCGCAAATCACTCGGGTGTAAAGTACGTTGGTAGTGGTTGCAAGGTAGATCTTGAGAAAAGTCAGACGTCTTGACTTTGAGACGAAGAATTTCCTGCTTGGGGTGAAGGGTAGGGGGTCGGGGACCTTTGGTGGTAGATGAAGGACAGAGATACTTAGCCTTATGCGCCCCTGGGAGTGTCATCACCTTAGGATTTCGCACACAGGAAAACACTGGTCGAATAAGGAGAGTGACATTACGGAAGTTCCAGTCAGGTGTGACGTCATACACAGTCTTAGAGACTACAAAAATTGTGATTTATTACAGAGGTAAGACTTCCTCCAGTCGGGACCCTAAAGAAACCTTCCTTACTACGATTTCGACTTTGAGGTCATGAAACCGGTGGAGTACGCTTCTCGACTGAGTAACCTTTTCTGAGACTACGACCCTCCCTAACCCCCGTCCTCCTCTTCCCCCGCTGTCTCCTACTCTACCGACCTACCGTAGTGATTGAGTTACCTACGCTCAACCTCACTTGAGGCCCTGAACCACTACCTGTCCCTCCGGACCGCACGACACTAAGTACCCCAGCGTTTCTCAGCCTGTGCTGACTCGCTGACTTGGCTTGACTTGACTTGACCTACAAGATACGTACATTTCTGATGTGAAACAAATAGGTAGTAGGTACCAACTTGAACTTGACGAAGATGAAACCCGATTAACACTTATTACAACGATATTTGTGTCTATGTACTCTTGGGCGAAAAGTCAAGAAACCTGCTATATGGGTCTTCCCCTTAATGAAAGTTACAAATCAATTTAATTTTAAAAATTGAATTAAATAAGAAGACTCCTGAGCAGTACAACAAAAGGCTACACCGCCGCGTCGAAACGTAAGGGGTGTCACGCGTTCCTAAGGTCAAAGAAGTGTAGAAGTGGGTGTAAAGGACAGAAGATGAACGAAAGTAGAAAGGCATCATCGATCGGATCTCCCACACTTTACCATGGAGTGACACCAAACACAAAGGGATTGCTAATGACTACAAATGGTAGAAAAGGGCACGAAAGACCGGCAAACACAATAGAAGAAACCTCTTTACAAGTAAGTTCAGGAGCCAGGTAGAAAATTGATCCAAAAAACAAAAGACAACAACTTAACATCCGCGAGGAAGACTTACGACCTATAATTGGGGAAATAGTCGCGTACTGATCGCTCACAAAAGAGGGTAAGAGACCGACGGAAAAGCGGGATAACTCAGACAGGAAACTACGTATTTGCTAGAACAAAGTCACAGGAGTCGACTAGACAAAAAGAAGACACAGTCGAAGGGAAGGAAAAACGTTGGGGTATCGAGAGAGACGAAACGGCGGGAGAGAAGGTGGGAGTCACTCGACCACTCGAGGACCTCCGGAGCCCGAAAGACCTGTCGGACACGAAACATCGGCCTGAGAACCCCAACTTTAGGATCAAGTTTACGAAAGACTCACTGTGGTTCGTTCCGTCTTTTGTAGACGTTGAGGCAGAAGGGACCCTTCGTCTTGTCTGTAGGATTGTAAATGGAATCTCGCAACATCCCTGCTGCGTTTCGGTCCCATTTAAAAGGGAGACCCGTCTCCGGAAACTTAGGGCAAAGGCCCTCGTGTGTCCGACCCAGCGATATCAGTGACCCCGGGGTGCCTACACGCCTCAAGTCACCTGTGACCCATTCGTCCCCTAGGAACGGGACGGGGTGCACGGTCGGACGACTCCGACGTCCCAGAGGAAAGAAAAGGAGAGACCGGGGCGAGGTACATATGTGTCGACCCAGGTGTCTTCTTTTCTTTATCCACTAACAGAGACATTCACGTGGACTACCTTGATAAAGTTCCACTTCTATTAGGGTTCCTTGTTTTAGTGTTCATGAAAAGACGGTTGCCAAGTCTTTTGCTCATCTTTTTGTGTGTAGACAGACTAACGGGTAGACAAAACAAATTCGTGACCACGACCCCCGACCGAAAGCCTGTGCATCTTCTCGACGCACGTCGACAGGTCCCGGTCCAGCCCTTGCGCAGGAGGACGAAACAGGGTCTACTAAGGCCTCTCTCGAGGTCGATCTCCTATTCGTCTTACTCGTTCCTGTCCTCCGGTCAGTTGTTCATGTGCGACGCCTGGGTGACTCTCGACTACCGAATCATAAATCAATGAAACGGTAGCGACAGACGTTCCCTAAGACCCTTTTAGTTACAAATATGGACTCCCCTCCCGTAGAGTCGATTTTCCGACAATGAGACGTCCTTACTTCTCTCCAAAATCTATTGTTGACTATTAGAATCGGAACCTCTTGTAACTTACCCCTAAATGTGAAACGTTTTTGTGTGTAGATGTCAGTCGACACGAGTGCCGACGTCTCGTCTGAGTGTACCTGACTCCTGTCCTCCGTGCTCTTACAGGG
Organism: Capra ibex; assembly: GCA_006410555.1. Lineage (NCBI taxonomy): Eukaryota > Metazoa > Chordata > Mammalia > Artiodactyla > Bovidae > Capra > Capra ibex. The sequence goes on along the minus strand of SJYO01004576.1, from coordinate 1,668,417 downwards.
AGACCCTTTGGAGTGTGAGATGCGAAGTGCCAGTCGACGGTTCCAGACGTAGGACTCCGCAGAAGAGACACTCGAACTCGTTGCAGGTACCCGCGAGACCCGGACCGCGCAATGTCCGTGAGTGTAAGTCACACTCTTTGTGTGGCGGTGACCCCGGTATAGAAACAGGGCACTGCGGTCTACTTTGACTGTCCCTTCCGGCGGAACGACCAGAACGTGTGCCCGACTCTCCCCCTTTGGAACGAAACACGACCCCGTCCCCCCGTCATCTTCGCGGTTGTGGGTCCCGAAACCAACCGACGGACAGAGTTCTAGTCATTGTTGCTTAATTACGGTAAACGTTGGTGTCCCTACGCGGGTCTCTGCTAGTGCGACTCTCTTCTTTCATCCTATTTCTGTCTATGGCTCACTACAGTGAATATACACCTTAGGTTTTATACTGTGTTTACCGGTATAAAAACTCTGTCTTCGTCGGTGTCTATGTCTTTTGTTTGGGTACCACTGTTTTCCCCTTTCTCCCGCCCTCTGCCTATTTAATCCTCAAACCCTGATTAACAACAACGACAAGTAGTGATTCAGCGCAAACTGAGACGCTGGGGTGCCTGACGTCGTGCGGTCCGGGGAGACAGGAGATGACGGAGGGTCTCAAACGAATTTAAGGACAGAGGACTCAACTACGTTTGATGATATTTATTTTATCTATTTACCCTTCCTAAAAGACATATCGTGTCCCTATGTCTCTTATTATACTTTACGTATATAGTTGCCTTGGTAGAACGACATGTGGACTTTGATAGCGTTGTGACATTTAATTGATGTGAAGGTGCGAAAACGAGTCGTGTTACCAAATCCTGAGTACGTGTCACGAAAACCCCCCCGCCCACTTCTAACCATAAAAAAAAATTGTATGGGTCTAGGGTAATAGTTAAGTGGACGTCTACCTAAAACCAACAAAGACCAAACCTCAAATTACTCATTTTAACGAGATTTCGGAACCCATATCTGTAGTATGTTACACACAAAGGTAAGGAGAGGTCATTATGTACTCACCTTAAAGACCCAATACACTTTCATATACAAATTAAAAAATTTCTTGACGGTTTGCAAAGGTTTTACCAACGTGGAATAAGTTAGAGGGGTCTTTAAATCCTTCAAAGTCAACGAAGAACAAAAGAGAACCCCCGTAGGGAGTATCAGCTCAACCATTTCTTAGGCGGACGTTACGTCCTCTGAGGACAAGCTAAGGACCCAGTCCTTCTAGACGACCTCTTCCCTATCCGATGGGTGACGTCATAAGAACCCGAAGGGAACACCGAGTCACCCATTTCTTAGGTGGACGTTACACCCTCTGGACCCAAACTGGGGACTCAAATCCTTCTAGGGGACCTCTTCCCATTCCGATGGATGAGGTCATAAGACCGGACCTTTTAAGGTACCTGAGATATCAGGAACTCCAGCGTTTCTCGACCTGTGTTGACTCGCTGAAAGTGAAAATAAAGTGAACAAAAGAGGATTTTAATAATACAAATGTAAAATAGGTGTGGTCGACACACACGTCAGGAAAGGGTGACCTCGAAATAGAACGGAAACGAGAAATGATTACTACAACTCGTAGAAAAGCCCACGAATAACCAGTAAATGTGTATAACGAAACAGTTTGCAAGGGACTTTATAAAACGATTCGAAAAATTTTAATTAAATACATAAAATTAACCACCTATTAAGGAAATGTTATAACACTACCAAAAACGGCATGTAGTTGTACTTATCTGGTGTCCATACGTCCGGTGCTCTGCACACAGGGGGTGCAAGACTTAGGGGGTGGCATAGGGAGACCCAACAGGATCCCGTGACCGAAACGACTCGAAAATCATATTTTAAACTTTAGTTAAGGTGACTCTAAATTGGATGTATCTTATTTCACGTGAGTAAATTTCGCATATCGAGTTATACATATTGTTATGAAAGAAAAACTTCACAGGTTTAGAAGCGGGGTAAAAAATAACCTCACAAATAGAAGAAGAATAACTCAACATACGCAATAAATACAAGTCCTATACCCAGATTCTAAGTCGGTAAAAAGGACTTATTTACAAGGAATCTGACAACGTTCCGATACCAAGTAAATGTTTCGGGACTTTTCTTAACTGCGGCTACCAAGAAATCGCAAGAAGGACGGACGCACCTCATCACCCAAGGGTCTCCAGGACGGATACGACCTTCGTCAAAGACTTTCCTGAGAAGAGGTGACTCAGTGGGACTGGAATATGAGACAAGTCCCCGGGATAACTAGATCGGAGTACGTTTGGCGTGGTACAAAACTCATTCTGAATCACGTACCACCGAGTCGTCGTTTCTTAGGCGGACGTTCCGTCCTCGGTGACTTCTATGGTCAAGTTAGGGACCTAGTCCTCCTAGGGGACCTCTCCCTTTACCGTCGGGTGAGGTCATAAGAACGGACCCTTTGGGGTACCTGTCTCCTCGGACCACCCGATGTCGGGTACCCCAGTGTTTCTCAGTCTGTGCTGTCTCGTTGACTTGTGAGTATGTGTGTGTGTGTTAGAGCTTTAATCCACCATACTGGTGTACTGTTAATTTTTATTTGTCTTCTCGGTTTTATTAAAACTTTTCTTTGATTTAGTCTTTTGAATATCTACTTAAGTCGGTCCGGCCTCATGTGTTCCAGTTGTCAAATAAGTTCTACGGGAGATCGTCCCACTCCTTTAAGGGAAGATAAGTGTCAAACAACACTTAAATAAAGAACAAGGAGACCCTACTTACGACTCAAGACAGTCTGCGTAAAAAGTGTATATAACTCCAGCGAAAATAATAAGCATATTATACCACTTAATTTAACTAACTAAAAATTACATTTTAGAGAGAACGTAAGACTCTTATTAGCGGTGAACTATTATTATGTAATAAGAAAATATATAACGAACTAAACTTAACGATTATAAATCGATTCCTAAAAATGTAGATATAAGTACTCCTTATAACCAAACATCGAAGGAAAAGGACATTAAAAAAAGTATTCACTGAACCCTTCACAGGGGGACGAAATAAAAGACTCCCTCGACTACATTATAACCGTAATGGAGGAAGGATTTGTACTCTTTTAAGTGGTAATTACGACAGACCAAACGTCAAGGGAGACACTCATCTAAAGTTCGTATTTAAGTTAGTATAATGATCTATTCTCTATAAATAAAACACAGTAAGAACCATGTTATAACGAAAATTTCCTTAAACGGTAAAGTAAATAAAAGTACAAATAACTTTATGTCAACAAGGACGATGGGGAATAATAGGACAATTATCGATATCCTAGATTCCACTTTAGTGACGAAAGTGAGGACTATAGTTATCTAACATAAAGAAGAGAAAATTTTTTATTCAGATTCATCTCAGTAGTTAAGATAACTATGAAATAGTGAAAGATAAATAAAAACGGAAAAGACAGGTAAATTTTTTAAAGTAACTAAACAGAGAATAGAAATAATATAGTAAAGAAGATGCATGAAACTCAACAATTATAGAAATAAAAAGAGTCGAAGAATTACATTAAAAAATAATTAATTTTTAAAAAAAAGAAGAAACTATATTCGTAAATTTAGAGATACAGTCGAGATGGATATTGGGTGTTTAAAACTCAGTACAAAAAGTGTAACTTGAAATTCACAAAAGTTAAAAAGTTTATGAATCTATAAAAGACCTAATAAATAAAGATTAAATTAAGATCAAATGAGTCTCTTCTATTGAACACAATAAAGTTAGGAAAATTTACGTAAAACTAAACCAAACCGGGGTATAAATTAGAGCTATAAAGTACATATGAAATTTTCTTTAAAACCCAGCTCACAAGTTACTTATGTTCTAAATAAACAGACTTTCTGAACAAGTTCTGAAGATACAGGAATGACTAAAGTACGGATGAACAAAGGTTTATCGTCTCTCCTCGATTCTCCCTAGATCTTTATTGCTAACTAAAGAGATAAAGAGGTGATTTAAGAGCCACAAATAAGAGACCCACAATGACCCGCGTACCTGTAAATCTTGATCACTCAGAAGGACTACTTAATTGGGCAAATTGTAACATTTTATACAGTAAAAAGAGGCTGTTATGTAGGAGAAAGACTTTTAAAACAGATCATTGATGTCACGGTGAGACTGAATACTTTGGTGAGTTACTGAGTCTTAGATATTATAATTACATCGTCTTAAATAGTAGAAAGATAAAAAATTGCAAAGAACGAAAAATGTGAATTTCATGTAATGTACTCTTGTAGTACATTAACACAACGTAGACAAAGACCAGGTTACTAGGGACGGAAGAGTAAAATTAAATCTGGCAAATGTAAATCACAGGAATAAATATGTCAACCCAAATTCCGGTGGTACAACGATAAATAAAAGATAAGTAAGATAGACAAGGAGAAATTACAAAAAGGTAAAACGAAAGAAAAGTGGGAAGAAAACCTAACTAACTCTTTAAAACCATAAAAAAAAAGAGAGGGTGACGGAATAATCGTTTGAGGGAACAAACACAAGGTCGTCCTGACATCGTTTACACGTGTCAATCGATACCGTCGGTCGGGAGTGATCACATGTCGCAGCGCAGCGTCGTTCTTCGGATCCACCCCGAGAGGCTGGAGGTGAAGACGGGAAGGACGACTGGAGTGAGTGACAGGAGGTAATGGACCGGACTTGAGGTGGTGTAAGGCACAAAAGTGGAGACAGAGACCGTTCACCAGACCACGGTTTGTTCCGGTGGGAAGGAACTGACCGGTCAGTCTGTGGCAGGGCGACGCACATTCGGCACCCCTGCCGAGCGAAACGACGGTACGTCGCCAACGGGAAGGAGACTGAAACGTCTCACGACGTGACACAGACGTCGAAGTATAAGTCAGTCTACACGTCACCCCTAGGGTACCTTTAAAGACCTCGAGGAGGCATGTCGAGGAAGGACAGACCCCTCGACGAGACACTTAAGACCGGTGCTGTCGGAACGACTTGAGACTAGCCGAGGAACCGACTCACTCCCGAAGTACGTGGCGCACCCAAAGGTGAGAGACGTAGTCAGACCTTTACTGAGGTCCCTCTTCCCCTCCCCTTGCGTCCCGAGTGATTCGACAAGTGACAGGGAGTCTCTGACGTGAGAGTCCCACGGTCAATTACTGTCTGAGGTTTTAGCATAAAATGAGTAAAACAATTCAAAGGGTCAATTACCTCACTTCCACTCCGGTATATTCGATTAGAGAGTATCTACCTTCACCTTATCCTTAGTATAATTAAATACGAAAAGAAGTGGTGTAAGACTTCACTTCAGTTCAGTTCAGTGAGTCAGCACGGACTGAGAAACACTGGGGCACATGACATGGATGGTCCGAGGAGTCAGGCACCCTAAAAGGTCCGTTCTCGTGACCCCACCCACGGCAAAGGAAGAGGCGTAAGATCAAAATAAATTTACGTAGATATAAATGTTAATAGATCATCATAAAGTACCTTTTTCCTCCTCTCAAGGTCTTTTTACAGATAAAGACGAAATAACTGATACAGTTTCGGAAACTGACACACCTAGTGTTATTTGACACCTTTTAAGACTTTCTCTACCCTTATGGTCTGGTGGACTGGACGGAGAACTCTTTGGACGTACGTCCAGTCCTTCGTTGTCAATCTTGACCTGTACCTTGTTGTCTGACCAAGGTTTATCCTTTTCCTCATACAGTTCCGACATATAACAGTGGGACAAATAAATTGAAGATACGTCTCATGTAGTACTCTTTGTGACCTGATCTTCTTTGTGTTCGACCTTAGTTCTAACGTCCCTCTTTATAGTTAGGGGAGTCTATACGTCTACTGTGGTGGGAATACCGTCTTTCACTTCTCCTCGATTTTTCGGAGCTACTTTCACTTTCTCCTCTCACTTTTTCAACCGAATTTCGAATTGTAAGTCTTTTGCTTCTAGTACTGTAGGCCAGGGTAGTGAAGGACCCTTTATCTACCCCTTTGTCACCTTTGTCACTGTCTGAAAAAACCCCGAGGTTTTAGTGACGTCTACCACTGACGTCGGTACTTTAATTTTCTACGAATGAGGAACCTTCCTTTCAATACTGGTTGGATCTGTCGTATAAGTTTTCGTCTCTGTAATGAAACGGTTGATTCCAGGCAGATCAGTTCCGATACCAAAAAGGACACCAGTACATACCTACACTCTCAACCTGACACTTCTTTCGACTCGTGGCTTCTTAACTACGAAAACTTGACACCACAACCTCTTCTGAGGACTCTCAGGGAACCTAACGTTCCTCTAGGTTGGTCAGGTAAGACTTCCTCTAGTCGGGACCCTAAAGAAACCTTCCTTACTACGATTTCGACTTTGAGGTCATGAAACCGGTGGAGTACGTTTCTCAACTGAGTGACCTTTTCTGAGACTACGACCCTCCCTAACTCCCGTCCTCCTCTTCCCCTGCTGTCTCCTACTCTACCGACCTACCGTAGTGGCTGAGTTACCTGCACTCAAACCCACTTGAGGCCCTCAACCACTACCTGTCCCTCCGGACTGCACGACGCTAAGTACCCCAGCGTTTCTCAGCCTGTGCTGACTCGCTGACTTGACTTGACTTGTCGTAAAGGTTAGTAAGATATATAAGTTAACAGTTTTAGAATCTGGAGGTGAAAAAAACGTGTAACTCAAAGTGTTTCAAAATGAATATATTAGAACGGAAAAAAAGTTTTTTTACAGAGACGTAGGACCAAGAGACGCGAGTACAAAAATTCGTTGATCAGAACTGCGGGTACCGGGAGCGGTAGAGAACGGTAAGACGGTAGGACACCTTTCGGAATTCCTCATTCTGTTCCATTCGAAACAGAATTCATAAATTCTATACATTGTCTATATGTCGAATAGATGAGTGTCGACGCCTTTATGGGTAAAAGTCACTTATATACACAAGATTGATAATGAGTAATGTTAGTTGGGTTTAGAGTGTAACGTGAGTTTGAAGAAGTTTATTTATGAAGAGAATGTTGATAGACAGTGAACAAGAGACATAAATTTTATTTAGGTCCGACTACCTTTCATAAACACTCGTAAGTCCGTGTATTTCTTCTTTTACTTCGAGTTGAGATTCAGGTGTTATTGGGTCTCTCTTGACGACAATTCAATCCCAACAATAACGAACAAAATGAGGCTCACATAACACCCTTCAACGACCGACAGATGGGTCGGTGGTAATGAGGAAACGACCGCTTTCAGAACTGGGACAAGTCTATAATCCACCGTTATACGAATCCTCGGCACTGAGGAGAGGTGTAGTCTTTCCCTTACAATCTAAACAAAACAGGCAAGGGTAGTCGTCTTGATTCAAAGTCGCACCTGTGAAACTTGGTGTCAGTTATTTTACATTCCAACATTTCCGACCAGATTACCCGTGAACCAATTTTCTCCTCTCAAATTTTTTCTCTTTTGTCCGTAAAATATAAAATGTCTATACACTTTATAAACTCTCTCTCTTTCTCCTTCCCTCTCTCTCTCCTGACGACAAAGGCGGTGAGAGCTGTGCCGACACACTCAAACACTCAAACACAATGAACGTAAGTGGAACACCCGTCGTCCTCCCTGGTTGGACTCCTACCCTGGTTCTGTCATTCGCACCGTCCAACCTTTCTACCCTCACAACTCTCGAATTTTCACGTCGAGTGCTTAGGACCCCGGTAGATGCAGGTGCACAGAACAATACCTACTATTATTTACATGGCACATTCTGTGAGAGTCAGTGTATGACAATGAACGTAGACTTTCGTGTGTGGGACTATACGTACGAAATACTCCGATACTATTGTAAGTAATACGTTAAAACATTGTACTCAAAATAAATATGGTAGTAATAAAAAGGTACAGTGACTTGTAAAGAAGGTTTGTACCGAAATTTGCCGGAGGGTTATTAGGCACAATGCGCACAAGGTATGGGGACACGAGTCTATAAGTCCGAAGGGTCAAAAGGGCTACACAGGTCATGACGTACTGACGGGAACACATATTCAACAACAGAAGTCTAATATCTACGGTTCCCGTGTGCGAGGCAATTTTAAGTACTGTGCACAACACTTCAGCACCACAGTCTCACACCAGTCAAGTAGAGTCCGAGAGCACCTTACAATAGTAAAGCTTTAGGAGTCTGAGACCGACCGTTGTGCTGTGGAGAAAAACACCAAATTAAGTGTATCTAACCTAAGGACGACCTCGACTCAGTAAAAAATTTCTCCAAATAAGCGACCACAGACATATATACAGGGGACGGCACTTAGTGACCGGGAACGAGTGAAAGGGTGTCTTGTTTACAGGAAAGGAAGACACTTGAGACGGACTCTTTCGACGGGGTGGCAAAAGGGGAGGAGGAGCACGAAGTTCCGGGTTCCGTCTGCAGGAGCGGACACTTCGGAAGACAGCGGAGGCACCGCAAAGACTGGGGTGCGAGTGAGGAGGGTGTGACACACAGAACTACCGCGTCGACGTACGAGGGAGAACACGAACTCCTGTCTTCAGGATAGAGCACACGGACGATGTGTCATCCAGGAGTCCTCTACGGCGGCCTACTTCCTTACTTCTTTACTAACCCACTCAGACTCGGGGGACGGACCACCCTGGCGCCGAGGGCTGTCGCGGGTGTCCAGGTCCCGTCCCCGTCCCTATGGACCGAGAAGTAGATCTCTCTGCGACTCCTGTGTCCGGTAACAAGAGGACGTCGTCTAGACTCTGTTTTACCCCTCTGACCGGAATCGGTTCCTACCTCCGTTTCTGACCCTAGGTCTCTTAGAGTCTAGGTTCCCCGTGACCCCTCGACTGGTGCCGGTCTTCCGGAGCCCCGAGGAAGTCGTCGGAATCGGTTCACGCCGGCTACCCGAGCCCCCGTCTCCGCGATGGTGTCACTCGGAGAGCGACCGGGCGTCCGGCAGGACCGGGACGTCTGCGGTACAGGCCCCGTCCACGACGTCGGGCCCCGGGTGTCTCGGGGTAAGTGTCCGGACGGACTCTCGTTCAAACGTTCCTTCGTCCCGGGTCCAAGAGGGACTCTTAAGTCTGTGGGGTTTTGAAGTAGAGTTCAAGTCGTCCCGTGGGGGGGAGAGGGGGACTACTTAGAGGACTTCCTCGGTTTACGAGACCCCGCGACAGACTTACCCTAAGGTCAAACACGGGGGCACAGGTACTCTGTACAAGTAGACGTGAAAGAAAGGTAGGGAGATAAAGTTAATACTTTTTCGTTCTCATGACACTACAAAAAGAATTAAGACTCTTCAGGAGAACGTACAGTTTACTTACTCGTAACCTACCGTACCCCACGCGTACAAGGTGCATTACCCCCTAAAGTATGTTCCAGCTAGCATATACATTTAAAAGAAATAATTCTATCTCAGTCGAAATACAAAAGGAAACCGTGGCTTATCAATTTTCTTTCGGCAAAATTTAACGACTGAACAGAGTAAAAGTTCTCATTAACTCTAGGACTTTTTTTGTCCTACTTTAGAAAAATTTTTTACAAATGTCTTTACTTAAAAAGATATCGAGCTTATTACCCTTCAATCACGGACGAAGACGAAGTCTAAAAACAGATTAAATTAAGGTGGTTAGGACAGGACGAGGCCAAGTAGTGACAGGTTTACGTAGTAAAATAGAAAAATCATAACTAATAATATAGTGGTACGATCTTTTCGAACAGTTTAGTACGTCGACGTAAATACCACTCTAATCTGTGAGGCGAAGTCTTTCTTTTTGGTCCGAGACGGAAGCGACACGAGTGCTGACACTAAGTAAGAAAGGGGCGTTCATGTCAAACGAGGGTGAGAGCAAAGCACTCTCCTCCGTGCAGGTGGGAGACCGACAAGAAAGGGGTATTTCATGAGCCACACTAGTAAGTTTGGTGTTTTTCCCTTTCTCGTCAAGAGATCAGCGGCGGTCCTTTGTACCTCGTCTGTCGATACCGTCCGTCGGGACAGAGAAAGACATTATTCGTCGCAAGAGACTCGAGACAGACTCCGTCCCTCTGCGGAGTCCACGGGGGTGTCCGTCCAGAGAGGGTCGGGTCGAGGAGACCGGAACCGTCTCCGTGGGACCCGCACCAAAAGTCGACCGTCACGTCTTCACGTCCGTATAGTCAATAGAGGACGGTGTCCGGATGACGCATTGTTTCTAGGGGGTATGAGTCACCACATTTTGTTATTTACGAATAAATTGGGGACTCACGTACCAAACCGGCTGACTAGTCTGTGGTACAGACCTTAAACCCACCGTGTCACCCAGATACTACCACAGTTTCTGGGGGCTCCCTGGACGAAAGGTAGGTGCAGAGAGGGAGGTCGCGGAGGTCGCCGTCGCCCTTGTACTGTTTCCGTCCCCCCTTTCTTCCGACCCTTCGCGTCGGGAGGTCCGAGACGACCGTCGTACGACCGGCTGTCAGACAATGGTACGATCGGCTGTCAGACAATGGTACGATCGACTGTCAGACAATGGTACGACCGGCTGTCAGACAATGGTACGATCGGCTGTCAGACAATGGTACGATCGGCTGTCAGACAATGGTACGATCGACTGTCAGACAATGGTACGATCGGCTGTCAGACAATGGTACGGTCGGCTGTCAGACAATGGTACGTGTAGACGAGACCCAGACCCCGGGCCCCAGTCGACCCCTCCACGGTGGTCCCCGCCTGCTACCTTTAGGTAGTGCCGTCCTGGACGAAGACCGGTTGTCTACCGCCCGAGGTAGGACTGGCACCGGAGGGGTAATACCCCGCCCGAACCAGAGTACTGGAGTCCCAGCCAGACTCCCTTCCCGGGTCGAGTGTGTCCCAGGACCCTGAGACCACCGAAGACACCTGGTCTCATTGACAGGAAAGGGAGGCGCCGGACAGGTCACCGGGGTTTCCGGGTCGGAGCCGAGTCACAACCGCGTGAGGTCAGTAGTCGGGACTCCCCAGCACCCTCAGTCTCTGCGGTCCCCTCTCACCCCTCCCCCAGCCCTCTACCTCGACACGTGATCCGGTCCCGAAGAGTGTGTCGGACCCCACGGGCCACGACCCGGACTCTGACTGGGAGACGGGGACCTGTCCTTAGCCTCCTAAGGGAGCCGAGGCAAGCTCCTGTGATCCTAAAACTTTCGGTGGACTGTACACTAACGATAAGATAGAGAGAGACGGTTTATATAGAGACACACACACAGACATGTGCGTACGTGTGTGTGTGTGTATATTAGGGACAAAGAGTACTACTAGGACTTTTCGTCGTAGTGGTCACCCTACCGTTTCTGCCCGGGAACGAACGGGCCACTTCCGCCGAGGGGTGGTCGTCCCGAGACCCCTATTCCGGGTCCCCAGGGAGGAAACTTGGGGTCACGGGGGTCCCTGTGTCGAAGACAGCACCACTTCTTTTCAAGGAAGACCTAGGTTGCCGACGAGTGGAACGTGCGACCGAGGACCTTATGACCACAACACCAGAATTCAAGACATCCTTCCGGACACCGGGAAAGTGAGGTGCAGGTTCGACCGTCTATTCAGGAAGAAAAGTCCTAGTAACACTCACTGTCTCTAACACACACCCACACACACACACATCTCTGTGTATGCATGTGTCTATATAGACCGTCTCTCGTTTACTTTAATAGTTAGTATACAATCAATTGAAAGTTTTTAGTGTCATAGAAGTTCGGTGTCCCTTAATTGTACAAAGGACCTAACCCTGACGGAAACACAAAGGAGACGCGATGACAACGAGTTATCATACCCCTGGTCTCTCCCAGGTTCGTTTGGATGGACGAGTCTCCCTTCTGTGTACATAGACTCGTAGTCGGAGCGGTACTTGCGAGCAAGACGAGTCGAGTTCGTGAAGACCTTCTTGTAGTCTTGTAGCGGCCCCGGGGTGGTCGGTAACCAGACCCTACTGTCTCCGAGACGGATGTTTCGACCCCAGACGAACACAACTTCCCTAGGACCCCACCTGCTAAACCTATGGTCCAGTTAGTCTGTTCCGTCAAAACAAGTGTAGTGTCGGCCGTCGACCGTGTCTCGATTTGGACAATTCATAAACGACTTGTTAGGTTGAACAAACAAGTTGCTGTCTGGAAGTGATTTGTGGTGACCCGGTCGCAGCGTCCCCAACCTCAGAATCTCACACCTCTGGGTGGTCCGCCGAACCTTCTTGAGTGGTTATAACCCGTACTGTCGTTTGCCGTTGGAGACGTGGCAGACAGACGGAGAAGGAAGGGGAGGGAGGAGGAAGAAGAAGGTGGAAGGGGAGGGAGGGGGAAGGAAGGAGAAGTCAAGGTAAGTCAGCGAGTCAGTACAGGCTGAGAAACGCTGGGGTACTTAGCGTCGTGTGGTCCGGAGGGACAGGTAGTGGTTGAGGGCCTCAAGTGAGCCTGAGTGCAGGTAGCTCAGCCACTACGGTAGGTCGGTGGAGTAGGAGACAGCAGGGGAAGAGGAGGACGGGGGTTAGGGAGGGTCGAGTCCCAGAAAAGGTCACTCAGTTAAGAAGCGTACTCCACCGGTTTCATGACCTCAAAGTGGAAATCGTAGTAAGGAAGGTTTCTTTAGGGTCCCGACTAGAAGTCTTACCTGACCAACCTAGAGGACCGTCAGGTTCCCTGAGAGTTCTCAGAAGAGGTTGTGGTGTCCAGTTTTCGTAGTCAAGAAACCGTGAGTCGGAAGAAGTGTCAGGTTGAGAGTGTAGGTATGTACTGGTGTCCTTTTTGGTATCGGAACTGATCTGCCTGGAATCAACCGTTTCATTACAGAGACGAAAAATTATACGACAGATCCAACCAGTATTGAAAGGAAGGTTCCTCATTTGCAGAAAATTAAAGTACCGACGTCAGTGGTAGACGTCACTAAAACCTCCGGTTTTTTTATTTCAGACTGTGACAAAGATGACAAAGGGATAGACAAAGGGTACTTCACTACCCTGGCCTACAGTACTAGAAGCAAAAGACTTACAATTCGAAATTCGGTTCAAAAAGTGAGAGGAGAAAGTGAAAGTCGTTCTCCGAAAAATCGAGGAGAAGTGAAAGACGGTATTTCCACCACAGTAGACGTATAGACTCCACTAACTATAAAGAGGGTCGTTAGAACTAAGGTCGAACACAAAGAAGGTCAGGTTGCAAAGAGTACTACATGAGACGTATATTCAATTTATTTGTCCCACTGTTGTATGTCGGAACTGTATGAGGAAAAGGATAAACCTTGGTCAGACAACAAGGTACAGGTCAAGATTGACAACGAAGGACTGGACGTATGTCCAAAGAGTTCTCCGTCCAGTCCACCAGACCATAAGGGTAGAGAAATCCTTAAAAGGTGTAAAACAACACTGGGTGTGTCAGTTTCCGAAACCGTATCAGTTATTTCGTTTTTATCTACAAAAAGACCTTGAGAGAACGAAAAAGGTACTAGGTTACCTACAACCGTTAAACTAGAGACCAAGGAGACGGAAAAGATTTTGGTCGAACTTGTAGTCCTTCAAGTGTCAGGTGCATAACGACTTTGGACCGAACCTCTTAAAACTCGTAATGAAATGATCGTACACTCTACTCACGTTAACACGTCATCAAACTCGTAAGAAAACGTAACGGAAAGAAACCTTAACCTTACTTTTGACTGTAAAAGGTCAGGACACCGGTGACTACTCAAAAGGTTTAAACGACCGTATAACTCACGTCGTGAAAGTGTCGTAGTAGCAAGTCCTAAACTTTGTCGAGTTGACCTTAAGGTAGTGGAGGTGATCGAAACAAACATCACTACGAAAGATTCCGGGTGAACTGAAGTGTAAGGTACTATAGACCGAGATCTACTCACTAGTGTAGTAGTACTAATAGACCCAGTACTTCTAGAAAAGACATGTCAAGAAGGCACATAAGAACGGTGGAGAAGAATTATAGAAGACGAAGACAATCCAGGTCTGGTAAAGACTGGAAATAGCTCGGGTAGAAACGTACTTCACTAAAAGAACTTCTCGAGAGATCAGAAAGGGTAAGACAACAAAAGGAGATAAAGAAACGTAACTAGCGACTTCTTCCGAAAGAATAGAGAAGAGCGATAAGAAACCTTGAGACGTAAGTCTACGAATATAGAAAGGAAAAGAGGAAACGAAAAGCGGAGAGAAGAAAAGTGTCGATAAACATTCCGGAGGGGTCTATCGGTAAAACGAAAAAACGTAAATAAAAGGTTCCCCTACCAGAACTAGGGACAGAGGACATGTTACAGTGCTTGGAGTAAGGTATCAAGTAGTCCGTAAGATAGATAGTCTAGATCCGGGAATTTAGATAAAGAGTGAAGGTGACATATTAGTATTCCCTAAACTAAATCCAGTATGGACTTACCAGATCGCCAAAAGGGATGAAAGAAGTTAAATTCAGACTTAAACCGTTATTCCTCAAGTACTAGACTCGGTGTCAGTCGAGGACCAGAACAAAAACAACTGACATATCTCGAAGAGGTAGAAACCGACGTTTCTTATATTAGTTAGACTAAAGCCACAACTGGTAGACCACTACAGGTACACATCTCAGAAGAGAACACAACAACCTTCTCCCACAAACGATACTGGTCACGTAAAAGAACCGTTTTGAGATAATCAGAAACGGGACGAAGTAAGGCATAAGGTTCCGGTTTAAAGGGACAATGAGGTCCACAAAGAACTGAAGGATGAAAACGTACGGTCAGGGGATATTACTTTTCCTGTAGAAAAAACCCACAATCAAGATTTTATAGAACATCCAGAAGTATTTTGGCAAGTTGAAGTCAAAGAAGTCGCAATGGCCAACCCCGTATCTGAACCTAATGGCACTATAACTTACCAAACAGAACCTCTGCTTGTCTCTAGTAAGACAGCAAAAACTCTGACGTAGGTTCATGACGTAAAGCCTGAGAAGACAACTGGTACTACCGATGAGGTAAAGAAGACTCCCTAAGGACGGGCGTCATCACCTATATTACCAGTAGACTCAATGTAAGCGGGTAAGGTCAGGTAAAATCAAGGAAGGGAAGTAAGGAAAAAGGGGGAGAAGGAAGAAGGGAAAGGTTCCGGACGTCGGGTCTAAGGTCGACTGAGCAAGAGGTAAGTCCTCAGTGTCTCTGTCGTTTCTGTTGGTTCGTCCGTCGACAAGTACTACGTTGACCCCTTTTTTTTTTTTGTCGAAAGAAAAGAAAATGAATTTTAGTCAATGGTGTATATTTCGTCTATAGTGTTAAAGACTAGTGACATCGTCCAGTCTTTCGTGTTCCCAGATTTTTACTTTGGCGAAAGTAACTTTTTAGACTTTTCGTGTCCACGTTATTATTGAGTCTCCTTAATGATCACGTCCACACTCGGACTACCCGACCGACCGAAAGATTACACTAGTGTACGAAACGTAGTTCCATCTACTTCAAGCACCGTTTGGGACAGAAGGACGCCGAGAACAGGTGTTCGGAGGTCCTAAAGGGTCGTCATTTCGTTCGGGTCCCCCCAGAAGTTCTCTGGTCGGGGAACGTCTTACCCTCGGGGTGCTACGAGTGCTGGGGTGCGACGGTTCCGTTTCTCCTCGTCCACTGCCTACCGAATCTTTCGGAGGTGAAGTACGTGGAGGTATCTCCGAGTGGACGTCGAGGGGTGGACCCGTCGGGAGGTTGTGTCTGAACCCTTACTCACGGAGACCAGTCCCACACCAGTAGTTGACTCTACGGGAGTCGTCGTGTGACCCCGCTACCCTGTCAGTCCTCCTCCGTCCACCCAGGACCGACCGACGAGACTGATGGGACCCACCTCGGAAAGGTGGTCCCTGGGACCGTCTCTGGGCAGTCCAGAGTCCTTTTACTACAAGCCTACAGGAGAGTCCGGTCGAAACAGGGTCACTACTCTTCCGTCTCATCTGAATGGTCCGTCTCGAGAGCACGTGGTAGTCCGAGGAGAACGGTTCAACGGTCCACCAAGGCTCTTTTCGTTCGTCGTCGACCTGTGTCCCGGACCCGGAGACTGGACGGGTCTGGCGTAGTGGGCTGATGGTGGACGGGACCGAAGTCGAGGAAGAGGTTCTCGTTCGCTCCGGAGACGTCCCTGGGTCCCACCCCAGACTCGACGGGGCAGGTCGACGTCGACCTGGAGTACGTGCTCCGGCCGGGACTGTCGGGGACGAGTCTCACCGCGGGACGACAGTGGGACCCCAAGAAGGGGTGTGCCCGAGACGTCCCCCGTCTGGTGGTTTGAGGGGTAGGCGCCGGGTCTTGACGTGAGGGAGATTCTTTTAATAATGGTCACTAGGGCAAAGAGGTCACCAGTACATACCTACACTCTCAACCTGATATTTCTTTCGACTCGTGGTTTCTTAACTACGAAAACTTGACACGACAACCTCTTCTGAGAACTCTCAGGGAACCTGACGTTCCTCTAGGTTGGTCAGGTAGGATTTCCTCTAGTCAGGACTTATAGGAAACCTTCCTGACTACGACTTCGACTCCGAGGTTATGAAACCGGTAGACGACACTTCGTGACTGAGTAATCTTTTCTGGGAATACGACCCTTTCTGACTTCCGTCCTCCTCTTCCCCTACTCTCTCCTACTCTACCAACCTACCGTCGTGGCTGAACTACCTGTGCTCAAAGACCAGTTAGGGCTCCTCGACGGAAATAGTCCATTAAGAGTCGAACGTCGTCGGGGAGACCAGGAAGGTCACGAACTTGCGGTCCGGGGAACCGGAGTCAGGAGGGATCCTCCGTCTCGGATCCGAGGACCTTCTCGTCTGTTTCCTCCGAGGGGGGGCGGGGGGGTGCGGGGGGCGCGGGGGGGTGCGGGGG
>SJYO01004576.1:1577356-1651446 GCA_006410555.1 Capra ibex | reverse complement strand
CGGGGGGTGGGGTGGAGGAGGTTCCGTCGCAAAAGTGCCTCCCAGACACCGGACGACACAGACTAAGTGGATGGACCAGTAAGTAATCTTACGTCCAAGGACCCAGAACAGGGTCCGATGGACTTGAGGGACTCGTCGACGGTGCATACAATGGTGTACTCGCCTTCATGAGGCCCAAGAGTAAAGGAAAAGTTTTGTAGGGTGAGGGGAGGGTGGTTTGCCCTCCCCTTCCTTGCGAGAATCCTGCTGTCTCGGCACCCCTGAGTCGGACGTCGAACTGAACGAAATTGAGAGGCGTAGGATAGTGACACCCAGTCTGGGCACGGTTACGTCTCCGTGCCCGGCCCGGGGAGGAGGCCACCACCAAACGTCTCCCCTAAGCCAGTTCGAAATTCCCGCTCAGTACGTCCAGTGGAAGCTCCCTCTGGAAGCACGGGTCACAAGTAGTGGGTCCCCAGGTGACGTGAGGTCTCCCCCCGACACACTGCCCTATAAATAGGCGCCTGAGACCCGATACCAAAACAGCTCGGGTAAAGAGACGCCTCGGGAGGCGGACAGGAGGTCGAGGACGCTGGGCGACTTAGTGCCACGTAAAAGTAAGGAGTGGTAGTCGCGTTTGTTATGTGGGTCTCCAATTCTCCGCCTCCCTATTGTCTTGCGGGAGGTCCTGTGCAAGGGAGACGAGACGTAAGGCGACGACCTGCGCAGTACGCCAACGGTCCTCGCAAAGAAATACCCCCGTCCGAAAAAATAACAGGTATTTAGGACTTCTCGGTTTGACGCCAACAGGAACAACCCTCCTTTCTTAGAGGAACACTTTAGGGCATCGGAGCCTTCTCTGGCGATGAGGGTCCTCACCTCCTCGGTGGCCCCCCGTCCTGGCCCTCAGACCCTCCCGACGGAGAGAGCACCGTCCCCCGGCAGGACCCCAGGGGGTGCAGCGGGTCCTCGTCCACCCCCGACCTTTGGGACCCTCAAGGTCCCCCATCCCGACGGGAGACAGAGGGCCCGGAGGTGCCCCCCTCACCCCGTCCTGTTTCGGAGGTCCGGGGTCCACTCGTCGTCGGGGTGGTCCTGGTTACAGCCAAGACCGCTCCGGCTACCAGGACCCTCCTCGGGTTTCGACGACTGAACGGTGGTCGGGACAGAGACAGGGTCGTTCGGTCCCTGGACGGACTGAGTCGGGACGGAAAACTCTGGGAAGGAGTAGGTTTAGGAGGAAAGAAAGAGAGACCGGGTCTATTCTTGGAGGCTCCCGAGTAATGGCGAGCCGTGACTCGATAGCCGGCACCTGTGGAACACATGGTCTCTGTCCACGGCACCGACTCGCGAGTCCCACACACATAGTAGAGGTGTGGGAGGAGAGGAGAGGGCGTGACAGGACGGTAGTAGATTCCTCCTTTCGTGGACATTATGACCTTAAAGAGAGATAACAAAATTAGTTACACCCAGGAAAAGACACTGCCTCAGAACGCTAACTTTTACCTGGTGCACCTCGGGGCACCGGAAAAGTCCTGCGGACCGTGGAGGTAGTCGTTGGACTCTACACCGAGGCGCGAGGGGGCTCTGGACTCGGTGTCCGGGTAGAAGTGGTATCAAAGGTCTATGAAGCCTCTCAGGAGACTCCTTGTTCCGACTAACATTAACCCCGGCAACCTAGAGTTCGTTATAGTCGTTTGTATGTGCTACGAGTTCCACGGTCTGTCTGAGACTGAAGAAACGCCCGTATTGAGGAAGATAGAAGTGTCGTCTAGATGGTTCTCGGACTCCGAGTCTCTCCAGTCCATTCGACATCTTCCAGTGTGTCGCTCCTTCTTTGTCTTACCCCAACTTTTGGTCCGAGTCTCAGACACTAAAATGGGGGATGTCAGAGGTTTGTACGGTACCTTTGACGCACTTCAGTCCCACCGTCAAGACCCGAACGTACACCGAGTGGAACCACGGGACACTCAAATCAAGTGGTTCCTGGAGTTTTTGGTAAGGATTTACAGTGCGACGTGTGTGGCGTCGTCCCAATTAGGTCGAAGCACCTTTGGTCGAAAGACTTCTTTATTCTTGGAACGACTTGTCTGTCCTTCGAGTCGAAGTCTACCCCTACCAGATCAAGCTCCGGTCAAAAGATAGGGTAGTCTCGTCTGGAGGGACCCCTGTTCCGACCAGGAACCCGGAACGTCAGACCGACCGCAACCTGGGACGTCCGACGACCGGCACTCCTCGGCCTCAGGTGCCCCTCGCGTCACGTTCCGAGTCCTCCTGCGACACTTCCCCTCCAATCTCCCACGGAGCCTCGTCCCACCCAGTCTCCTCTGGGGGACCCCGCTCAGTCGTCCCGGGCCTTCCCCTCTCTCGTGTGAAGTGTCCGTCTGTTGACAGTCCTCGGCCGTAGTGGCCCCGACGCAGGAGGTCGGGTCCCCGTGTCTGTCCCGGGCGAGTCAGCACCGGCGGAACAGGGGTCACGGTCGGACTGGGACTTCTACGAGTCAGGACGGAGAGGATCCCGAGGTAGGGACTGGAGTGGACGCCCGGGACTTATTCGTGGCACCGACTAGACCCCGAGTTCTATCGGCAGCGACCGAGTAGAAGTGAAGACTGGTAGCGGAATCAAAATTTGAGACAATGACAGGAACCACAACTAGACGAGGACTTATACTCTTTCGTTTGGTTTATTCGAGGACACTGTTTGTTGACTTCTTAATGTACTAACGACGACAACAAAGTAGCAAAGAAAGAAAGAACCGAGTAAACAGTCTGCACCTCACTTAGTCGCGTAGTCTATGACTCCGAAGTTAAAGACTGTTCTGTACGGTCGAAGGTCCCTTATTTAATTCACCACTCACTGAACCTGAGCTCTTGTAAGTTTTTTAGATAAATATTAAAGAGAAAGTCTCAACAATTAAAGTGTATTTTAAGAGGGTGTACCCCTTCGTTGAGACCCACTGCACCAGGAAAGACTTCGTCCACTGTCTACAGAGTTCGAGGGAAACGGGTGCCGGGGTTAATCTAGGCAAAACAGACTGTAGACCCGTCTGCAGACTCCCCTTTCCAATTCCAAGAAGACTATAAACGGTCCTCTTTCATTATCTTTCAGGTACACGTAAATATGCAGAACAATACTGATTAACATAGACAGTCTACAAGACTCTTTGGTGGTCTTGACTCACACACACACGCACACGCACATGCACACACACACACATCTTCGTCTCTCTTTATCTGTATCCACTACATCAATTCCCACTATACAATATCTTTCTCCACGACCCCACCTAACAATCCCTCAATTCCACAGCACCCTCGTCTTTTCAGGAGTTAGAGAATGCGAGACCTCTGAGTCCGTCCTCGTCGACCACGACGTCCGAACTACGTCTTAAGGAAGAGTCGTTTTGGAGTCGGAAACGAAATTCCGGACGTGGACTGACCTGCTCCGGGTGTGTGCGAGGCCTTCTACTAGACGAGTGAATCCCAATTGTTCCCTTCAACGGGTCAACACAGACTGACAAACGTTGAGGTACCGAGGAGATAGGTACCCTAAGAGGTCCGTTCTTATGACCTCACCCAACGGTAAAGGAGGAGGTCCCGTAGAAGGGCTGGGTCCCTAGCTTGGAACCAGAGGACGTGCCGTCCGTCTGCGAAATGGCAGACTCGGTGGTCCCTCCGAGTTGTGGTCCTTTTCAGTTGTTCCCTTCGACGATGGGTCCCAGGTGTCTCACGGACGGGTTCCCGTGTGGGTGACGGTGAGTGGGAGGAGCTTGCAAGTCCCAGGTCATACTCCTGTCTCCGTACGGAGAAGAGAGGAAAGGTCTCAATCTTTGTCCGATTTCCGCAGGGACGGCACTGACCTGGGTAGGTCTCCGTACTCCTCGGCCTTCCCGACGGGTCCCGGCACGTAGGCCTCGGGGTCCGAGTCGGGTCACTGGCGGTCGACAAGAGTCTCGGTCTGTTCCCCACAGGCGGTCTGGGGGCAATTCGTCTGCCGTCCTCCGTCGGGACGTCGGTGCCTCCTCTACGACCTCCTCCTTCCCCTACTCGACCTCTCTCCCTGGGACCCTGGGTGTCTCGCGCCAGGAGTTCGACCCACCTCCCGCCTCGGCCCGCCGTCCTCGCCGACTGGTGTCTCCCGAAGGGGGGGTCTCGCGTCGGTCTCGGCCAGGGCCCTGGCCCCACCGCCGCGACAGAGGAGGGCTGGGGGGACGGAAGTGGGTCCAGTCGGTCCGGGGCAGGACCTGAGCGTCGGTGAAGGGTTCTACAAGAGGGCGACCGCAGTGCCTTTCTTGGGCTCTCGGTCGTCTCTTCCGGGTCCTGACAGGGTCGGGACGACTCGACCGCGGGACCCACGTCGCGTTTCAGGGAGTCGTAGCGAGGGACGTGAATTTGCGTATTAGTCGTGTCGGTCGGCTGGACGGCCGTCCACTCCTGTGTGTCCACGTAACTGGGGACACCCAAGACGGGGGTCGCCACACTACCATGGACCACCACCCTGCGAGAGACGGGGGACGGTGTCGCGGGGTGTCGACCCCGAAGGTGGGCGGTACGAGGGTGGAGACGACGCCCAGTCGCTCCGACGTCCATCGTCCGCACACCTTCCACCAGAGACGTGTCGCTGGCGAAGACTACGTCGGGGGGCGTCACAGGTACCGGGTCGTCGGTGCCGGAGGTCCAAGTGGGGACCGACTCCTCGTGGCCGGGAAGGGAATGGGTGCCCTCGGGTTTCGTCGGACCGGAGGCTCCTGACCGTCAGGCACACGGGGAGGCCTCGTCGGCGACGGCCCCAGATCAGACCATCGGGGTGTGGGTGGAAGTGTGGACTGTTTCCAGAGACGACGAGAGAGGGTGCTGGGGCGGACTCCGACACCAGTGAAGTCGAAGGTGGATTCACTCGGTGGGTCGTGCGCCCAAGGACCCGAAGGGCGGGGGTCTTGGAGGAGAGGACGGGGTGACGCCGGCGGGGAAGGTGTCAGTGTGCAAACCGGAGCAGTAGCGGCTCTCGGTGGCAGCCGAGGAACGTCGGGTGCGACGACTGTGGGGACGGGGCCCGGGGTGCCCAGGACGTCCCAGAGAAGGCGAGGTAGGCGCAGGAGTGGCGTGGGGGCGGCTCGACGGAAGAGGGCGTAGCGGTGATCGGTGAGGAGACGTGCGCGGGAGCACGTAGACGGGAGAAACCCCGGTTTGACGGGTGACCTAAGCGGGGTTGGGTCCAGGAGACGAACGACGGGGAGAAGGACTCACACCGACTGCTCTTCGGCGTGGTCCGCCTCACGAGGGCGAAGCCTAGGTCCTGGGTCGGCAGCACACCGGACTGGCGGCTGGTCCTCGGTGGGATGTGGGAGAGTACGGGGGGCAGGAAGTTTCGAGCCCGACGTCGGGGTCCCCGCGACCCGAGGAGAGGTCGGGGCCGACGAAGGAGTCGCGCGCGACATAGGGGACGCCCCTGCCGGCCCAGGTCGAGTAACCGCGGGGGACATCGAGAGCGGAGTAGGACGTGGTCGGGTCGAAGGAAGCGGAGGCAGGAGGCGAGAGGGCAGGCGCGAGGGTCCTCTCCCAGAAGGGTAACCCGTGTCGGTCCAGTGTCGTGATGAACCAGTCTCAGGAGAGTACGAAGGGGGCAGGGAGGGGGGGGGAGGTGCGGGGGAAGGCGTACCGGAGAGCGACCGGGAGGCACAACGGTCCGCGGGGGAGTGGACCTCGGCGGCGGAACGGGAACAGAGAGAGGGGGAGGTGTGGACGGACCAAAAGGGGCATCGTGAATGGCAACTGACATAGTGCCGGGCACTCATAAAAGACAAAGAACAGACAAAGATACGTACCTCTACAGTCGACATGTAAGATCCTCCTTTGTCTGTATCAACAACGACCTAATGAGACCAGAGTTGTGCAGTACATACATAATAAAACGCTCTCAACGTATCCAACCGCTCACCAGGACACCGGACCGGGTCAGAAGACCGGCGCAAGTAAGTCCTGGGAGAACCTTCTGTCCCNNGGGGGAGGTGCGGGGGAAGGCGTACCGGAGAGCGACCGGGAGGCACAACGGTCCGCGGGTGAGTGGACCTCGGCGGCGGAACGGGAACAGAGAGAGGGGGAGGTGTGGACGGACCAAAAGGGGCATCGTGAATGGCAACTGACATAGTGCCGGGCACTCATAAAAGACAAAGAACAGACAAAGATACGTACCTCTACAGTCGACATGTAAGATCCTCCTTTGTCTGTATCAACAACGACCTAATGAGACCAGAGTTGTGCAGTACATACATAATAAAACGCTCTCAACGTATCCAACCGCTCACCAGGACACCGGACCGGGTCAGAAGACCGGCGCAAGTAAGTCCTGGGAGAACCTTCTGTCCCCAAATATAACAGAAAGGAAGGTCCAACATGGCGGTCGTGGAACCTGTCGTGGCCCGCGGTCGTCGACGAACCGCTCAGGCGAACAATTACTTCCTTCGAACCGAGTCTGGGTGGCCGGCGCGCCCAAAAGAAAGGCGACGTCGGGTGAGAACGTGGGAGAGATTTGAAACCCGTCGTCGAAGGAGACGGTGGACAGTGAGTGACTGTGTCTTCAGTTTCCCTAGACGCCGTGATGTCGGAGTGAGCAGACGAGAAGACTCGAATCGGTTTCTATTATTCGTAACTGTGACGAGGCTGAACTCCGGCTTTCAGTATCCCGTTGAGTCCTCGGTCGATCTAATAGCAAATCTTGGAGAAGTGGATTGTAAACCTGTGTAAAAATACCGTCTCTTATAGACTTCTCTAAAAAGTGAAAGACTCAAATTTTTCTTTAAACACCAATAAAAGTTTCAGTGGAATAATTTTATCTTAGACTTTCACGAAACTTCGTTACGGTTTGTGCCGTTCGAAGGGTAAATAACTCCGAAAAAAGGGTCGGACTCGGTTGTGAAAGAGAAGATGGGAAACGGTACATCCCCCTTTTGACAGGAGGAAGGTTTACCCGAATAGAGTCAGGCGCCGTCGAATATCGAGTCACAGTCCCGCTCTTGAGAAGGGAACCTTCACAAAGTCGTATCTTAACTCCTACTGTCGGTCTTTTACGGGATTTACGTGGACAGGGGGTCGGGCTTGAGAGACATCATCACTTTACACCCCGGTGTCCGGTCTTTCTCTGTGAACCTACGTAGCTACCCGAGGTGGGGCTTGAGTTCGAGGGTGTGTTCCGCGTAGTGGTCTTTAGGGGAGAGGTGAGGGCAGGTCTGACAAGTCCAAACGAGACCCCGGTGTCTGGTCGGTAAGGAGGGAAGATCACGAGTCATAAGAGTCGGAGTTTTAATGATCGAGTTTTGACCCTCGAACCCCAATCGTCTACGTTTCACGATATATACCTTACCTATTTATTGCTCCAGGATGACACTCCGTACTCCTTGAAACTAATTATAGGGTACTATTTGGTGTTACTTTTTCTTATAAATTTTCTTACACATATATATATATATATAAATATGTGTGTGTATGTATTTTGACTTAGTGAAAAGACATGTTGTCTTTAATTGTGGTGTATCATTTAGTTGAGATGAAGTTATTTTTTCTTTCGTTTTTACATTATTTTCACCCAAATATAAAAAATTTTACCTTTTACACGACGGTAACTCGGCGTCGCAATCTGTCAGGGAGAGACTTGACAACAACTTGATAAAAGGATTGTGGCTCTAAAACTGCTCACCCTTAAACTGTTTCCAGTCGGGTTTTCCCGTTAGAGTCCCGTGTGTCCAAGGGCCCTGTGACCAGTTGGTCGAGAATTTCCGACCTTTGATTGGAACATTTAGGACGTCCCGACTTACATGACCCGTGGTAATTTTTCGAATTTGGTTCTCACCTAATGGTACTGTCCAAAAAGCAAGGAAGTCACTCCTGTGGAAGATTTGGTGCTCTCGGGTCGGTCCACGCACCGACCGCAGACCGCGAAAAGGGTGACCGTCTTGGCGTCGAGACCACGCGGCCGTAGAGACACAAGTACCTGCGACGAACAATAGTTAAGAGAAGGTCGAACTTCGAGACTCACTGCCTAGGTTCGGGAGTGATTCGAGGCGCACCTGGAGTCAATAGGACCGGGACGGGAGTGGTAGCCGAACCACGGTCTGGGGCTCGTTTACCACTAATCGTGCCTACTGTCGCGAGAGCTCTACGACAGTGTGTGTGCTAAAATCTGTTTGACGTTACGAGTGCCGAACTAGTCCCTTACGGGGTCTCAATGGGACTCAGCACGCACGTCGAGTAATATTAGTACCAAATTGCGCCGTAGGGCTGTGGAGAACTCCGGTCAACTCAGCAAGGTGTAAACTCAAAGGTTTACTGACAGTGTCCAAGTCCTCTACCTTGCATAAATGAAACGGTTCTTTGTAACTCATTCGTCTCGGAGAGGAGAAATGATTGACAAACAGTCCGTGAACTCTTAGTCAGTTCGTAAGTGTAGTACCGAGGTAGTAAAACGTTTCTGTCAGAGACTAGAAATTAAAGGTCTAGACGAGTCCGTCCGGGACATCAATGTTTACTTTCAATCCACTTCTTTGCACTTCTATATAAGATTTCTTAGTCTGTTTTACTAATCAATAACGTCTCTCTCTGTCCCCCACCGTAGTCCTTGTTCGAGTGTCCTTTGGTACCAAGTTGTGGTCTCTTTTCTTCCCCTTTCGACGGAAGAGATTTCTTCGAAATTTTTGGTTAGTGACGTATAAAAGTCCCCCTTTACGCAGATGAGTCGTGTTAGTACAAGTCGAAGGTGTAATTGTTCCTTATGGGACGACTAAAGACCGGGACTTCTAGTGGTAGTCCGTACGAGCCCAGACTCCTTACAGAGCAAACGGGGGTCTCCCTTTACAACCCTCCGACAAAGAGGGGGAAGGTGAACCTCGAGTCTAAGACAAGAGACCTAGTGTCCGTTAGTGAAACAAAGTGGTCGTATTTTGTAAATTTGTGACACCTACAACCGCTTCCCAGTCTTGTTCCCTCCGGGTCTCCTCTAGCGCCGCCGGGACAGGTGCGAGGTCAATCACACCTAGGGAACGGACCAGTAGTCAACGAACACCGACGTCCCTACTCGTCACGGAGAGACGGGGGGTCGGGCCGTGCGGGGGTCGTGGTCGTTGTGCGGAAGGACGGGTTTCACTCCCAAACTGGTCACTTCTGCGCCAGGGGACGTCCTTCTCTCGTTTTGAGTGCCGTTTGGAAGTGTCCACGGTGTTCCCCCGAGGTGTAAACTCCCTAAAGACGTAGGAAAGCGTAAAAGGAAAGGTTTTTGACACTAAACTGTAGAGGATTATCTCAGCAAACTCAGTCAAGGGTGACCTTTTAAAGTTCGCTTACTTTACTCTTCGTGGGAGGAATTGACGTCTGCACACTGACAAACCTAGCATACTGGTCCGTCGGGGAGTCAAAAATTGGGAGAGACTCGGTCTCTCTGAGGACCCTTGTCTCCCGCCGGGCGGTTCCTCGGACCGGCCCCACCGGACAGGAGTGGACGAGAGGAGTACTCAGCGGTGTAGAGTCGTCGAAAGGGAGAACTTCCGTCAACTGACAGCGGAGTGTACCAGACGTCGGGTCGACCTAAAAGAAAACTCCAACTCTTCTTTTTCGTGAACCACTTTAAAGGTGTTCGTCTATTACAGGAAGGCGATTCAGGACTAACGTCGTAGCCACGAGTCCCCCTCACTGTTGTGGTGCCGCTGCCGCCCCGGTGACGGAGGGCTTCTGGGGAGGCACCGCGTGCTCGACGAGCCCTCCGCCGCCACCCCTCGAGCGTCCTACTCGAAGGGACTCGTCTCGCCGGTGTCCCTGGGGGTGCAAGAGTGGGCCGACTCAGACGTCCCCCCCACACGTGCACACACACACGAACACACACGTAGACACACACACAGAAGTACGGACACCCACCCACACACGTTCACACGGGAACGTCCATACACACACACATGTGCGTGTGCACACACGCACACACACGTAGACACACTCACACACAAGTGCGGACACCCATCCACACACGTTCACACGGGAATGTCCATACACACACACACACACGTAGACACACACACACAAATGCGGACACCCATCCACACACGTTCACACGGGAACATACATACGTGTGTGCACACGGACACATACGTACACACGGACGTGCCACACAGAGACACGTGTGTACACATACACATACGCACACGTGCGTACGCACACGTGCACAAGGCACCCCTTCCCGACGTACAGCTACTGGACTCGTGTGCCTCCCCGTCTCTCTCCCGAGGGTCCGTGGAACTGTTTTTTCTCGACCCGGAACGAGTGACACCTGGGGCTCGCGACGGGGGTCACTCCACTTTTCACTCATTTATCCACTCACACACCTGCTCTCTCGCGTCAATGATCTTGGTCTGTTCTGGGGCGTGGCGTCAGAGTAGGAAAGTAGACCTCTCTCTGCGGGGAGAGGTGGCGTCGAGGTCGGGGGTCGGGCAGGCTGTGAGACTTTTGTCTTGGTGGTGGTCGTGGGAATCCTCGGGGTGGATCCTTCCACGGGTGAGTGTAGACTCGATTGATGTAAAACTTAGTTTTAGGCTCTAGACAAGTACTTCCAGTTCGGTGGAAGGTCAGAGGGTGTGGAGACCCTTCTTCCATTGTCCGTCTTAACACGCACTTGTTACACTCTGTGATTTCCTAATTTGGTTTTCGTTGAAACCGTCTTCACAGACGACTTAATTTCGATTCGAGGTCGTGGTCATTTTATGCACACAGGGTAAATTTTGTTTGGGTTGCACTTTTATGAGGACTAAGTGTATTTGTAGTTTAATGTCTCGTCCGCAGACGCAGTGTGTTAAAAAGAACAGAAACGCTTCGGAAGTAAGTAAGCAAATCGTTTATAAGGACTTGTGTGTGACCCCGATATTGTTATTTATTCTGTCTGCGTTGCGGACAGGAACTCCTCGGACACGGTCTCTCCCCCTCCGTCTGTACGTCTGTCCGTCAACACCGTCTCACACTGCTTCTCCGGACGCTCTCGAGTCGTCACTCACACTGAAACCTGGGTGTCATTGTCGCCCTCCGGCCTCCGAGCCTCCTTCTAGTCGTTCCACCCACACCTCGTTTTCTCGTGAAGTGTTTCCGCGTCTACGATCCACCATGAGTCTTCTCCTTCGAGATCCACAAGTTCCGTCCACATAAACAGTCGTATCCACTCCAATGCGACGTCGTTGTTTGCAGACGGTGTAGAGTCCGTAAACGTTCGTTTCAACCTAAAGAACGGGTACGTTTCAGACTACATCAAGACCCTTGACAGGTCCCGTCGAAAGGAAGTTCGACCTCTGAGTCGTTACTCTCTATTTCCGGGCTGGATCTTCGCCGTGGTGAACTTGCGAGACAATCTACGGAGTACCACTTCCACTTGTCGAACCCGACCACCACTGCGTATTGTTAAGACGGGGGTGGATTAAACTCGAGAGGACCTTCCTCTAGTCAGGACTTACAAGTAACCTTCCTGACTACGATTTCGACTTTGAGGTTACGAAACCGGTGGACTAAACTTCTTGACTAAGTGACCTTTTCTGGGACTACGACCCTTTCCAACTTCCGTCCTCCTCTTCCCCTGCTGTCTCCTACTCTACCAACCTACCGTAGTGGCTGAGTTACCTGTGCTCACACTCGTTTGAGGTCCTCTACCACTACCTGTCCCTCCGGACCTTACAATGTCAGGTGCCCCAGTGTTTCTCAACCTGTACTGACTTTCTGACTTGACCTGACCTTCCCATGAGTCGTGATCAATACCTCCTCCTTTCCCGACCGGTAACCACTTCCCGTCCTCACAGATATTATCGTCCTTTGTGTCTGCGTACTTTGGCGGTCTGTCTCGGGTCCTGGACGCTCCCCGCTACCCGACACGACCCGTGTGTGCCGACACACACTCCGACGCCTGAGTCGTGAAGGATCCCCGAGACCGAACGGTACAGTTCCTGGGGATCAGATAATAACCTTGTCCTGGTCGGACTTGTCAGGGTGACACGGGTCCCTCCGAACTGGGCACGAGTTGAGACCTCCAGCTACCCTCCATAGAAAACGACTTTAACTCCGAGTAGTTGTAAACTTTCCTTTTTTTACGGTTAAAATACATCTTTCATAAGACCGAAGAAGGTGGAGTTAAAAATAGACAAGTCATTATCAGTCTGTTCTTCACCAAATGCCTTTAGGCCAAGTCTAAGTTTCTGTCAGGGCACCCACTCCTTCCCCCACGAACCTCCTCCGAGACAACGGCTTTCTGTTAATGGACACTTCTCTCTCTGAAGCCCTAGTGGCGGGGAGCGTCGGAGGGAGGTTCGGGGGTGTGCACTTCCTTCTGGTCGAGACGAGGACTCGGCGGAGACGAGACTCGTCTCTATGAAGTGTCGGTTCGTCGGGTAGTCCACTTGGTCGAGACCTGAGTTTCGATACCTATGACAACTCAAGGAAGAAAGGTCCCCTCCCACTGACAGGACAGGGTTTGTCAACATCCACTTCGCCCCCACGGTGGGTAGTTCTTTGTATCAGTGAAGTAAGTCCTGGGTTCCTTACTACCCCGAGGTCCCGGGATCTGAGTTCTAGTCGACCTGGGCACTACGAGTGGCCGACCCCGCGGTAGTGCATCCCTCCGGAACAGAAACGACTAAGGGTCTACCAATTTCGAGACCCCATCACCGGAGCTCTCAAAATTACCAATATAAACAAGACCTAATGAGAAGACTGTTTACTTTGTCTTATAGTAAGTTTACCCACGTCTAAACGTGGCCCGTAGTAAAATTCGGGAAACTGTCTAAGACGCCGAAGAGTCACAATGTCCCTGTACTCAAAGGAAGGATATAAGTGAGAAAGTTCCATCAAACCCGGGGACCCGAGACTAAGGTCTGCCCCTCTGTGCCTCCTGGTGAGGTGTGAAGCGTGGAGACCGTAGACGGAACAGACCTCCCTAGGATCGTTTGCAACAGGGGTCGCACTCCTGTCGACTGCCGAAAAGAGACGGACAAGTGGAGAGACAGTCGGAGCGACTCAGGGGATGGGGACCTAGGAGAGGAGAGGACCCCGGGGTCCAAAGGTCTGAGAAGAGTTTGATGGAGGCCCGTCAGAAGCACCAGAGGGGGTCGGACTGGAAAGGGTCACCCACCAAGAGTTTAGGTACGTGGAGCTCCGCATAGAAGAGGGATCACTGGAACGGGTGTAATAGGGGGTTTGTCGAGACCAGGATTGGAGAACTGGGGGAGTCTAGGGGTCCGAGAGGACCCGGGGTCGACGTATCGGCTGTGGAGTCTTGTACGGGTCTCGGTAACAGAAGAAGGGTCTGGGGATTTGTACAAAGGAAGATTTAAGGATGAAACTAGTTCTGGGGTGTTGGAGGGTTTACGGAG
The DNA here is from genome assembly GCA_006410555.1 of Capra ibex. NCBI lineage: Eukaryota > Metazoa > Chordata > Mammalia > Artiodactyla > Bovidae > Capra > Capra ibex. The sequence continues at coordinate 1,638,088 of SJYO01004576.1, read as the reverse complement.
GAGGTCTGTAAAGTTGTGGTAGTGCAGATGTGTGCACCGGGTTCAGTGGGTGGAGAGCGGGTAGATTAAGTGGGGACCTAGGACTTGGTAGGCAGTCACAGAATGGGTGGTGGAGGTAGACCGACGGACATTCAGGTGCGACCTCTGCTGTCGGCCTAAGAGGGTCCACGCGCGACGCCTGGAGAGGGACGTGTAGCGGAAGACGTTCTGGAGACTTGATCTCAGTAGAGCTAGGTTTGGCGTGGAGTGCACACCCCGGTGCGGCGTCGGGTCGTCCCAGTCTGCGGAGGGGTCGTGGAAGCTACCACGGACGCACGGGTGAGGCATAGGGCTGCGGGGAGACCCCAGGAAGACAGGAGGGGGTGGGGGACGAGACATGACTCAGGGGGGCCCTCGAGGAGAGACGCCGGTCGGACGCGGGAAAGAGACAGTAGACGCCGGGGTAAGGAGGAAGTTCTAGGTCCAGTCTGCGTGGAAAGATCACCACAGACAGACTTGTGAGGTCTGTCCCCGTCGGTTGTGGGGACTACGAAGAGTCTTACTGGCTCGTAGGGAGATTGCCCGTACGGACCACCCGCGGAACGGGACAACGACACCCGTCGTAGCAATCGACATAGATCGAGTCTCTGTAGTCCGTCGTGGATAATCCACGGTCCCTGGACTTCCCCTCGGTCTGTACCGGGACGAGGGCTCTTGACTGACGTCTGACCGAAAACATCCACGCCTCAGACACTCGGTCTGAGACGAAAGACTCGACGTCTCGACGGAGCGAACCAGACAACCACCTCCTTCGTCTCACGAGGACGTCGGAGTCTCGAGTCCACCGTCTACTGTGAATGGGGGACCCGTGCCGAACACCGGGGAGGACCACAGGGAGGGAGAGACCTGGTGTCGGTGGTTCCGTCGAGTGTCGGGTCGTGGCGGTGGGGGACGCGGAAGGCTCCCGTTCAGTCCCTGGAGCACGACTGACAGTGGAAGGGGGGTCGGGTGCCCGTAGGGCTCCGAAAAGGAGGACCCGAGACGTCCTAACCTTCCCCTTTATAAAAGAAATGTCTCAACTTTACTTAGAAACTCAGTACGATGAACCGTCTTGACGTAAGAGTTCGACAAGACAAAAGAACCGACGCAAAGACTGTACATTTAATTTAATAGCGAAGACGAGGCCTATTAAAAGACACACACCAAGTGTTTCGCTCACGACACACTTTCAATCAAGATGTGTTCTTAAAATTTGCAGAAAGTGCAAAATGAGGAAGTACTAACCTTACTAGTAAAAAGGTTTCATGCGACGGAGCAAATGACGCCCTAGAGAGGGGCAGGACCCGTTCGCCGGCACACAGCACGACGCGACGTATTGAATCTTGTCCTGTAGTTTCCGAAGACAGTGAACAGACCCTACGGAGACACACACACACACACACACACACACACACACACACACACACACACACACAAACCCCCTCCGATTCACTTCTCGTGGGGAGGACTGTAGACGCTGTTCTCCCAAGATCTCGGAAGAGAAATCACACTTGATCCCTTCAACGTCACATTAATCTGGTGGTAGTTTGTGAATCTTTGGAATTGTTTTCGTTTTGTAAATTAATTCATCCGTCTAGTCCAGAAGACGAAGCGGTCCATTAACATTGTAAACTTTTGATCTTTATTTTTCAGAAATTTTTATTTGTCGTACTTGACCTCCGTCTGTGAGGGGTCCTCGAAGGGTCCACCGTCGTCACCAATCCTTGGGTCGTCGGCTACGTCCTCCAAATTCTCTGCACCCAAGTTAGGGACCTAACCCTTCTGAGGGACCTCTTCCTTTACCGCTGGGTAAGTTCATAAAAACGGACCTTTTGGGGTACCTGTCTCCTTGAACCGTCCGATGAGAGATTCCCCAGTGTCTCTCAGCCTGTGCTGACTTCGTTGAATCGTTAAATCGTCTCCGTCTTTGTACCTCAAAGTCGTAAACTTTAGTCTCAATCACTACAGACGTGGTTCGACGAAGTGAATTGACTCACTGAACTCACCCGAGGTTAGAGAAGTAAATTTTTTGGCGGTATGTCTTTGATATTAAGTCTTTCTGTGTTCGTGGGGACATAAGTGTCGTTGAGACGAGTGTTATCGATTCTTTACCTTCGTCGGTGGTACAGGTACCTGTCTACTCACCTATTTTCTTCTGTTACACGTATATATGTTACCTCATCATGAGTCGGTACTTTTTCTGGTTTTGTTACGGTAAACGTGGGTGTACCTACCTGGACCTGGAATAGAGTGATTCACTTTATTTTTCTTCTCCTGTTTATGGTGCACTAGAGTAATATACACCTTAGACTTCGTACCGTGTTTACGTGGAAAGAAGTTTTGTCTTTGCCTGCGTCTCTGTCTCTGGTTGGAACACAAGAGGTCGCCCCTCCCCCGACCCCCTCCCTTCCCAGCTCTCAAACCCCAGTCGTCTATGTTTGAGGAGACGTGTCTGTTTCTTGTTCCAGGACGAAATATCGTGTCCCCTAACATGAGTTATAGGACCCTATTTGATTACTTTTCCTGATAAAATTTTCTTATACGTACGTACGTATATGCGTGCATATGTTTGTACATATATTAATTTAGGGAAACAACATGTCGTCTCCAATTTTGTTCCGACATTTAGTTGATATGCCTTCCTACACACTCCGACTCCTCCTCTCGAGACAGGTCCCACGACCGGCCGATGGGAAGAGACGACACGTCGGACGACCCCACACTCGGTCGGTGGACGGGGGGCGAGGGGTGAGGCCAGGGAGGGAAGTGTCGTGTTAGAATAGTCCGTAAACCCAAAGGTTCGGATGAAGATAGAGCGACAACTGTCCCTGCACGAAGAAAGAGAAATTGTCATAAGTTGTAGTGATTAAACCTTATTTACCATAAGACACCGTTTTTCACTGTTCACTGTGTGGTCTAGTAGGTAAAAGAAGTACCCGATAAAAGTTTATTTAAAAGACTATTTTTTTTAATTTTCGGATAGTGAAACACTCCGTATCTCATTCGAAAGTCCCGTGTAAGATAGTCTATTACATTGTCCACCGTTGTAGCTCGGTGCCCTGTCGTTCGTCCACTCCGTCGGGGAGGGGACCGGGAGGTGAGTGGACGGACGACGCAAGGGTCGACTCCAGACGTCTCTGAGTGGAAATCATACAAGTCCGGGACTCAAAGATGGCGGAAGAGATTCACTACCTTGTCTGTCGACGACTAAAACCCCCCACTGTACAGGTAAGGGAAACGATTTGAGTAAATCGAGTAATATTTACTTATCTACGACGATTATTATGGATTACACGTGGCCTTTTCTGTTATTTTCCATAGAGAGGGGTGTGTCCCAGAAACCTCATGAATGTTTCGAAAGTCATAGTTAGTACTGAAAAAAAAAGTATATGTTCGACGACGACGACGACGATTCAGCGAAGTCAGTACAGGTTGAGACACACTGGGGCATCTGCCGTCGGTTAGTCCGAGGGGGTAGGGACCCTAAGAGGTCCGTTCTTGTGACCTCACCCAACGGTAAAGGAAGAGGTTACGTACTTTCACTTTTCACTCTCAATTCAACGAGTCAGTACAGACTGAGAATCGCTGGGGTACCTGACGTCGGGTGGTCCGAGGAGGTAAGTACCCTAAAAGGTCCGTTCTCATGACCTCACCCCACGGTAACGGAAGAGGCAGTATATGTTCGTGTGTGTATGTTTGTTCTTACTGTCTAACAAGATAATTTTTTTCTTTTTTCTTTTTTTTCGTGGTAGCTAATCTAGGTAGTTCCCAGGTAGTCCTATCGTCCGTAAAGACGTCAGGGTCAGTGTCGGGACCCTAGGACGCTGGGTGTCGGGAGAGAGGTGGATTCGACTAGGTAAAAGTCAGGGTAAACGTAAAGAACTAAAGGTCATTTTATCAAACTGGTAATAAGATAACCATGTAAATATATAAAAACATCCCAAAAACCACTGTAAGATGTATTTAAAATACCCTACATAATTCGTAAGTCTTATTAAGTGTGTAGTATTTTCATACCTCACTCCTTGAAAGTGTTTTGCCTACCAAACAAATTGGAGTCGGTCTAGTTCCTCGTCAGCAGTGGTGTAAATGTCTTCGGGGGACCGACGGGACGTAGGGTCTCAGGTGAAGGACAGGGGTGTAAGCGGAGGGCGTCCTCTTGGATTTTGACGGGACGTTGTCGTCTCAGGTGGACGAAGGCACTCCGAGACGTACTGACCCCAGTGTCACACGAACACAAAGGGAACGTCGGCATTGATCCCGAAGACTATGAACGAGTACGGTGGGTACATCGGGTCAAGCAGGACAACACTACGAGCAGTGGTACCTACCCGCAGATCTGACGAAGGGCAACCACGACTTTGGTCATTATGGCGGTACTTATACTGGTCGGTACGGGAAACGACTTGGACGCATGCTTAAAGACAGCCTAGGAAAAGACCCCTCCGTTAGCGAGTCAATATACCCCAAAGGTCACAGCGTCTTTGTGGTGTGTTTATAAGATTCTCACCGATGCCCAAGGGCAGGAGGATCGTCGTGTCTTCCCAGGGTCAACGATCTCGTCGATCTCCAAAGGGGGCGAGTCGGAATAGATGACCAAGTTAGAGTTGTTAAAATATCGCACACATCACCATGTTATGGCACCGAATTCAAATAGCTTCATGTTAAATGCACGATATTTTATATGAAAAGGATTCACTTATCAACCTACTCAAAACTGTTTATGTGTGAAAGCAGTGGAAATTTTCCGGGACTGCGAGGGACACCAGTTCGGAGCGTGGGGACACAACGCCGTCGGCGAGCGACCGACTGAGTGACGAGAGGTGGCGCACCAGAACGAGAAGATCCAAAGTATGAGTTTACTCCCGTCAGTGCGTCGTACACGACGAACAGAGGCCGAAGAAAGACGACTCTTCGGACAAAAACGACAAGTAAGTACAACAGTACTCTTGACTATGAAATAAGTGCAGATAACGACTCCTAGTGAGGTAACATAATACTTGTGATGTTTTTTACGAATTGACAAAACAAGACAACCCTTGCAACTCTGGTACAGACCAAAATGTGATAAAACTCACTTCGACTGCACCTGTAATCACTTGTGTGGAATGGACTCGAGTCTAAAAGAAAAGAGAATTCATTTGCGTGTCCTCACCCTAACGACCCATTATACCACTGACACACAAACTGAAGTAGTCTTTAGCGACTTCACAAAAGGTTCGTCCGACAGCCGAGAATGTGCGGGTTGGAGGGTTCCAACCTAAAGGACAAGAAGGTTCAAAAGTGAAATGACCCACAGCAGTAATTATTGTACATAATCGAAAAAATCATCACCACTACCATCAAGTAGGACCCAAAACAAAACCCACCTGCATATTTCTCGTCAAAGTCTAAGCGTCGTTTTTAACTTACCTTTTGCGAACAACACGAAATTTAAGAGTAAAGACTGCTGAGAGTAAAGACTGCAATACACAGAAGAGACACCACTGACAAGTAGGTCTGTGGAAGACGACTCCTTATGGACGTAGACGACCAAAAATTAATCCAACGATACCTGACTCCTAAACAGGGGGTAGGGGGTTTAAGCGCACGACTTCAGATTTAGGGTCACACTGTCACAGACCTCCCCTCGAAGTCCCTGTCCTTCCCCAGAACTCACCCCCGAAGTGCGTCCCAACCACGGAAATATTCCCCCCCTTCCTGTTCTCGAGAGAGACGTGGACACTCCGCTCCGACCTCCTCCGGTACGGTGGACATTTGGTCCTTCTGCAGGAAGAGGGTCTTGGTCCGGACGACCGTCGACTGGAGACGGAAGGTCTGAGGTCCGGGCACCCCTTACCTACACACAACAGATTCGACGGGGTAGACACGGCGACAACGTATTCAGACTCGGGTGACCCCGCAGCCAGTGGTGGGAGTAGAAGACTACGGAGAACGATACACGACTTTCATTCCAAAAGGGGGTTCATGTACATAACATTCGTAAGAGAGGATTAGACACCGAAGGAAAAAGAGCAAAAGTAACATAACTGTTTCCCATCTTTGAAAAAAAAAAAAGTTCTGGTTGACTAGTTAAGGAAAGTGAATACGAATTCGTACTTATTCTTTGGAAACGGATTAGGTTCCGAAAGAGGAGATAAAAAAAGACCCTTAAAATATGAGAATGGACAATGGGAAGCCATATAAGACGAAGTTCGATGCCAAACACATCCGTTGCTCCTTCCTCGCTACGTAGTCGAGAAGACACTAAACAAACTGAAATACGATAAAGTCTCGTCGAGAGGACGTCGACGACGACTGCCTGCCGAGAAGAGCCAGAGGTCATTCTGGTCACTCACAAGCCACACCCGAAGACCCAGGACATCAACCTCCCCTCTACGGAACACTCGAATCCTAGACAAGGTGTCCCTGGGAGTCTCTGGCCTGGACCGTGTGAGGCTCGAATTGCCAGTCCAGGAGTCCTCCTGGGGTCTCGTGTAAGGCCTCGAGAAACAGGTCTTTCTTTACGGGCGGGGCCTCCCGAGACGGGACACTTGAGGTCGGTGGAGTCGGAGGTCCTAGGGAAAAGGACAAAGCCTTTTAAGAATGGTAGTGAGTGACTTAAGACAGAGAAGGGTACAGAGGATAGAGGAGTAGGGTCCCGAGGTCAACATCTACAGACTCTCGAAAGGTCGTACGACTAAAAACGACGTAAAAGAGACTTAGAAGTAACGACACGAAGTCAAATTCATGCGGGACAACTGAAGACGTGAAACTTTAGACGTCAATACGGGTGAGTTGTTTAATAAGTAAAGTCAATTATAAAAAATTCAGGATTTTAGAGATAAATTAAGTAGAAATATTTAAGGTCAAGAAACTTTTTTTATTACAGATGATAAAAAGAAAAAAAAAGAAAAAAAAATGTAACCTCGATTTTAACTATACGTTGACATAAAAGGTTTTACACAACAAAGGATGTTTGACCGGTGTTCTCTACTGAACTTCCCCTTTTTTCTCCAAACACCCACCACCTGTAGATTTAGATCCTCCAAGAAATATCCTAAAGAGAGAATCCCTAGATTTTACGGATAATCGACATCTTTCAAAACGGTGTTTCTTTTGATATCTAAATAAAAAAGTGTGTCACAAAGGTTTTGAAGTCGTCGACGACGATTCGGTGAAGTCAGCACAGGCTGAGACACGCTGGGGTATCTGCCGTCGGGTGGTCCGAGGGCGCAGGGACCCTAAGAGGTCCGTTCTTGTGACCTCACCCGACGGTAAAGGTGCGTCGGAGATACCAACGCCGGGGCGGAGAGTGCGAGGGAGACGTTCCCGGAACGGGGGTGTCTCTTCTGTGACCCAAGGGTGACAAGAGTAGTGTGAGAGAGACGAGGTCCTGAAAGTGGGAGGTCGAAGTGCAGTCGACCGGGTCCACCGACTGGGTGAGCTCAAAAGTGGTTCGCGGTGCCCGGGGGGTAGAGTCCGAGGATAAAGGGGGGAATCGTGTCATTCTAAGGTTCTTTGGAGTCTCTACCTTCGGAGGCTCACGTCGTCCCGGACGGTGCCGGCAGACNGAGGGCGCAGGGACCCTAAGAGGTCTGTTCTTGTGACCTCACCCGACGGTAAAGGTGCGTCGGAGATACCAACGCCGGGGCGGAGAGTGCGAGGGAGACGTTCCCGGAACGGGGGTGCCTCTTCTGTGACCCAAGGGTGACAAGAGTAGTGTGAGAGAGACGAGGTCCTGAAAGTGGGAGGTCGAAGTGCAGTCGACCGGGTCCACCGACTGGGTGAGCTCAAAAGTGGTTCGCGGTGCCCGGGGGGTAGAGTCCGAGGATAAAGGGGGGAATCGTGTCATTCTAAGGTTCTTTGGAGTCTCTACCTTCGGAGGCTCACGTCGTCCCGGACGGTGCCGGCAGACCCTCGACTCGAACAAGCCGGCTCGACCTGCGGTCCCCCGACTCGACACACCCGGTCACTCCCCGGGTTTCAGCCCCCTTTCCTGAGTCCTGTCACCGACGCTGACTACGGTGGTGCACGTTCCCGAGGTCCCTCTGCTCGAGAGGACGCCCGCCCACCGACGGACTCGGGTCCTCGTCACCTGCACCCGGGGGCCCGAGCCCTTCCGGGAGACGGGGGGCCTTGAGGACGTCGGGGAGGGGTGTCCCTCCGATCCCCGAGGACTGGGGCGGGAGGACCCTCCCGGGGGGGGGGGGCGCCGGAGGGTCTCGGGAACCCTGGGAGTGCGACGACGGCGGGGCGGGTCGAAGCTACGAGGGACGCGGAGGGAGGGGGAGGGGTCGCACGGGGGTGGGTCGCGAAAGGTGGGGTGGGGCGGAGGTAGTCCAAGCGAGGTCGGACCCGAGGTAATCGTAGCCGAGGCACAGCCGACGTGAACGCCAGTCGGCCCTCGGCATTTTGCGACGACGGGCTCAGGGAAGGGTCTCTAAGACGCGCTGCCCGGGTGCACACTGGCCCGCGGTCCAAGAGGGGAATAGGGTCCGCCACGACAACCCGTAAGTTCCGGCTCTTGGTGAGAGGGGGGCTTTAGAGGGAGCGACGCGCGAGACAGGAGTCACTTCCCGACCCCGGGACGGCAGGACACGTACGGAGACCCTACCGGAACTAGTTAGTCGGAATCTCTGGCCGAGAGTGGGCCAGTGGCGAGGGCGGGTCGGGTCCTGCACGTGCTCCGACGTTGGCCGCACCCCCGCCCCCTGTGCGTGTCCACCCGACCTCCTTGTCGTCCCGAGGCCAACCAAAAGACCCAGAACCCGACCCCAACGGAGGTGATATGCTTCAAGTCTTAGGTTTAGAGAATTTGGAAAGTCCAAACCTTCTTTACTCTCACATATTTAAATAAAAAAGAAATGGTAAAATTTATAATGAACGTATAACGATTTCTCAATCTCTAGTGGACACACAAATGCACACTAACAAACATATACACACATACATACTCCGTACACGAACACGTACACACACATACGGACGGTACATACATACACACACAAATATATACACATACACGGACGATATATACATACGTACACACACATGGACGACACACACACACACACACACACTACGACAGAGTCGTCCGAAAGGAGTAACGGGACAGAACTTTTGACAGAGGGTTGTGAGTCCATCGTTCGTCAGGGGTCTAAGTTTTTTCCCCTGGGAGACTAAGTATCCGATAAAAGAAACTCACTTTGTGTTGGAAGTTTTAGTCCCGTCGATGTCAGAACTTCACTTTACAGAAAAAGAATCGGAGACTGTTCGTAAAGGGGTTTCATGTTATTCACCTCTTTTACAAAGTAGTGTTTTTTAAATTTATATGATTTGGTCAACGATTTATACTAAAAACATTAATGACCGTACCAGAATAAAATATAATAATTCCGATAAAATTTTACTCTAAAAGATAGGGGACTCGTCGGGTTTTACGTCTCCAAAAATTTATTAACTTAAGGAGATATAAAACTAATTTGAGTTGGTTCTCGTGACGCATACTTCCGTTTTGTTTTCAGGAAAATTTCGATACCACTGAAGTCTAAAAGGCAACCACTGGACTGGAATTCACGTTAAATAAACGAATCTTTAGACCTACCTCCCTATCCCGGCACCAAGATATGAAGGACCACCGAGTCGCCATTTGTCGGGCGGACTGTTACGTCCTCTGCATTCTCCACACCCAAGCTAGGGACCAACCCCTTCCAGGGGACCTCCTCCCGTACCGTTGGGTGACGTCAGAAGAACGGATCTCTTGGGGTACCTGTCTCCTCGGGCCGCCCGGTGTCAGGTACTCCAGCGTGTCTCAGCCTGTGCTGACTCACTGAATCGACGCGCATGTGCCCGTGGGGAGTGGGTCGGGGGCGCAGGAGAGTGTGGCCGAGGCCGACCGAGGACCCGCGGTTGGGCGGTCGGAGGGGCAGTGGAGAAGTGTGTTGGACGAGACAGACGTAAAGACGAGGCCCTTGGGAGGACAGACGCCAGAGTAGTGCTTCGGGAGGAGGGCGTCTCTCCGGGAGGGTCGGGAGCCTCGGGTCGACTCGGGGGCGGGGGCGGGGTGGGGCGTCGGAGGAGGTGACACTCGTAAATGTGTGACTTCGGAGTCGCGCGGACCCCTGCCGCGGACACACACAGACGGGCGACCCGACATGGAGGTCTCCGGTCCCGACACAGGGAAGTGGTCCGACTTGGGTGCGACACGGGCGGACCGGGTCTCGGCCATCACCTGCATGAGGGTCCATTTACCGGCCCCAAACCCCCAACTCCTAGAGCCCGACCTTCGTCCTGTCCGACGGGGACCTACCTGAGGTACGTGGGGTCCGTCGTCGCACGAGAGGAGTGTGGGGGTCTCCACTAGGCCTTGAGTCCCAGACCTTACTACTGGGACGTCGATTTCCGTGGAAACCCTGGAACTTTGGAAGACGACATCGGACGTAAAGACGGTGACGGCAACGGGTCCGTCCATAGGAACATGAAGTCCGAGACTTTTGTCAATGCCCCATAAAATTAAACTTTGTGTCAAAACCACTACCCTGAAGAATGAGATTGGGTGACCTTTCTACGAGGTACGGAAGCCGTCCTAGTGCGTTGAGAGTCTAGAACCAAAGATTGTGTTAAAAGATTATTTTCTGGTCTGGGAAGTCTCTTCGGCGACGAGGATCGTGACTCCCTTCGTATGTTCTACACGACCCCGACGTCCCGGTCTGTCATTCCTATACCACTGACGGAGGTGACGTGTGTGTGTGTGTGTGTGTGTGTGTGTCCGTGTGTGTGTCCGTGTGTACACGTGTGTGTACGTTCGTGTGTGTGCATGTGTGTACGTGTGTGTGTACGTGTGTGTGGATACGTGCGTGTGTGTGTGTCCGTGTGTGCACGTGCGTACGTGTGTACGTGTGTGCGTGTGCGTGTGTGTGTACGTACACGTACGTGTGTGTCCGTGTGTACACACGTGTGTGTACGTTCGTGTACGTGTGTACACACGTGTGCACGTGTGTGTACGTGTGTACACGTGGACACTCGTGTGTGCACACACGTGTGTGCGTGTGCGTACGTGCCCGTGTACGTGTGTGTGTCCGTGTGTGTGGATACGTGCGTGTGTGTGTGTGAGTGTGACTTCTCCAATTCAGTTCCCCGCGTCGTCTGTTGGGTCTGTCGGGGACCTTCGGGCCGGACCCTTCTTTCCTACTTAACGTGCGTCAGTACAACCTAGTTTTAGGCTTCTTACTTTACTTGTGCGCACTCAGACACTATTATATTTTTGTGACCTATTTATTTGTCCTCTCTTCTCTATTTTTACCTTCGTACGTCGTTCTTAAGATTCATTAGATACACCTGGGAGGGGTTCCTCCCCCGTACAGTGAAGGGGTGGGACAACCGAATACAGACTTGGTCTCGCACCCGACCTGAACGAAGGTCTCTCGAACCGTGGTCTCCCCCTCCTTCTCTCATGGGCCGTCACCTCTGTGGACGTCGGTCCCCCGGGCAGAGTCAGACGTCCCTCGTGAGATGGGAGCGACCGGGGACACCGGACCCCCTCAAAAACTCGAGGTCCTCGTCCGCCTAGAGTTACCGGAGTCGAAGACTGGTCTCCCAGACCCGTAGTCGGCTGACACGGATACCGAGGTGGAGGAGAGAGACCCCTCCTCTAGTAAGGAGAAGACTGGGAGTAAAATTAAGGAACCACAAAAGTACTTAGACCTCTGCCGTTTCCGTTGGCGTAGCAGGGGTGACCGGGGCCCGAGGAGGGATGTGTCGTCTACGACGACTGGAGGGGTGAGACCCGAGGTCCCTTGTTCGAGAGGAGTAAGAGTCCGGTCTTCGGCCAGACACGAAGGAACCCCAGCTGGGACCTAGAGGCCCCGTCCTGGGGTCCAGGACTCTGGAGGTCGGGTCTCCGGTGCAGAACAGTGGCCCTTCCGAGTTCGCATAGAGGGTAAGAACGAGTGGACCACTCAGGGACATGGCCTTAAGGTACGCCACGGGTCAGAACTTAAAATAGGACGTTAAAATTGTGTTCTGGCGACGTCTGACATGCAGGGCTGTGCACCCGCGTCTACTTTGCGACCGTCCTCTGCGGTCTGTGGGTGTCTCCCAGGACGGGTCGTTTAGCGGGGTAAGACAAAGGAGACGGCCTGTCCCGGGGACGCGCTCGTGGGGTCATGTCGACCCTCTAATGAGAAGAGGACTCGTCTTTGTCCGTGACGAGGAGTAAGTGTGCGACTTTTCAGCCTGACCTTACAAACACTAACAGGTACTCTTTGCAGTCAAGACAGGTCACTCGAGTCTCCTCGACGACCCACCTCTTCCTAGTAAATACTGAAACTGGGAGTTCAACCCCGTCTACCGTGGGTGTCCCACAGTTTGCTTGACTGTCACAAACACTTGCGAAACTGATAAAGGGACACACACACACACACACACACACACACACACACATACTTTAGCCTGGACCACAGGTATCGAGCGGAGTCTCGGAGTGCTTCGGGGGTCGAAGTTCGTGGGAGACGTCCATCTTGTCCTTGGTGAACTGGTGTGGAGTGTCTCCTGTAGTCCCCGAAGGGACCACCGAGTCTACCATTTCTTAGACGGACGTAATGCCCTGCGGACCCAAGTTAGGGACCTAGTCCTTCTAGGGGACCTCTTCCCTTACCGATGAGTGAGGTCCTAAGAATGGACCTCTTAGGGTATCTGTCCTCTCGGACCACCCGATGTCAGGTACCCCAGTGTTTGTCAGCCTGTGCTGACTCGCTGATCGTGAAAGTAAAGGTATCTCCCGTCGGACAACTGGCACTGTGTCTCTGAGACTGGAACTACTCTCTGTGGAGCACTCCTTTTTCTGTCGCCGGATTCACTCACCGGTCTCGACTGCGTCTCTGACGCACCCGAAAAGGAGTATCTCTTCCCTTCTACAAATAGTTTACTGTGCGGCGCCAGGACACGAAGACAGAGTGAACTTTGTAAATGGGACGCACTGTGAATCGTAGTAAAAGGAAGAGTGGAAAAAGGGTCGATTGGTTGGTCGGCGGTCCGGCCAGCGGTACCCGGGACGGCCTCCTCCACCCAGAGCCACCGTCGACGAGACCCGTAGACTCTCGTCCGCCAGGTCTCGTCCCCCGGTAAGGGGAGACGTCTGGACTCCCGAAGTGGACACCCACCAGATGTCTCTATCCCTCGTGCAGTCCGACCTCTCTCTTCCCACAGTCCTTCCGTCCCCGGGACGTCGACCCTGGGGTCCACCGACCACCAGTCTACTCCCTGCGCCCTCCTCGTCTGTGCGGACGTCTCGACCCGCGACACGTCTGTCGGGAGCCAAGTGACGAGCCCCGACCAGACCCGCCCTTCCTCGTCCGAGACCCTGGGTCCGTGAACTTGGACTCGACCCGAGACGGGAAGGGACAGGTAACCGGAGACGGACTCGTACGGGAGATGCTTCACCTGTGTTGCCTTTGTACCGAATCTCTTTTCTGTGCACTGAGGGCGAACCAAGTCGACCCGTCGACGACCCGTGACGTAGGCCCTCCTTCACCCCCACTAGGACCACCAGGGTCGTCCCACAGGTAGACTCCTCCCCAGTATCCAGGTGGGGGTCAGGGGTAGATCCAGGAGTCTGAGTGTGTGGTCGGAGGGGCAGGTGTGTGGGGTAGTGAGTGGGTGGACGATGTGGAGACTGAACAGGGTTCCGGGTAGGGACGGGACTCACCTGGGAACCGTCGTCAGGCGTCTGGGGGTCGCGGGTGAGGTGTGGGAGTGAATGGGGAGGAATGTGACATTTGACCGGGGTGTTCCTGAAAGAGGGGTACTAGACCCGCGGTGCACACTGTCCGTCCCAGTGGTCCCCGGGAGGTCCTCGTCGACCGAGCCACTGGTCGATCTGTAGAGGGGTGTGTGTGTCGACCCGGGGACGTAGTGGTACCTCTTCGGTCGACAGGTCGGTCGTAGCGGACGTTCTTGGCAGAGAGTTCTTGGGTTATTAGGTCACAGCCAGGTAAAAGAGACACCTGAAGGACCTTCGTCTATTTCGTGTCCGCGGTTGAGGAAAAGAACGAGAGGTTTCACTTACTGACGACCAAATTTTTTTTTTTTTATAGGTTCAATTTAGGGAAGATGGCGACATAGGTACAAGATAGTGGCGACGTTGTCTCCGGGAATTTGTACCTTCGTATTTGTTGTGTCTCGACGCCGGAGCGGCAGACGCCCAGTCGCCAGGTCACGTCGGACCGACCCGACTTTAGGCGCCAGGTCCCCTCTGAGACAGGGGATTGGAAGAGGCGGAGGGTCTCCGTGGACGTGGGAGACCGGCACCGGGGAGGGACGTAGAAGTTCCGGTTGGCGCAGTGACCCGTCGGACTGGGGCGAGGCCGACGGTGCGGAGGAGAGACGAGACGCAACGACGGAGGTACAGGGTGCAAATTCCCGGCAAAACTAGTGTTCACCTGCCAGGTCGCAGTGCGCGTAACATTCTAGGCGAGTGATCATCGAAGTTAGGGGGGAGACGGTCCTTCGATTGTGCGGGGGTCCAGACCCCCGAACCTACACTCGTAGAAACCCACGACAACCAGCCCCCCTCCCGCCAGACGAGTAGCGTCGATCGCCGGCGGCCTCTCGTCGTCGCCTTCCTGTGCGTGTGCGTTGCCCCACACACGAGTCGGCGAGTCAGACCGGCTGGGCAAACGTACACTACCATCTTACGAATCACAAAGAAAACGTGGGAAAAAATTACTTCCTTTTATTTACCTTTATAAACACGTCAGTAAAAATTTCCAAAAAAAATGATGTGCACTTTTTTTTCTATTTTTAGGGCATACTCTCCGCTACTGCAGTAAAGAACCCTAGAAACTACAGTCATGTAATCGAGAACAAAAGAATCGTAGATTTTCTGAAATGTGTCGGTGTTTGCGAATTATCCCTTATTGCGTGATACTAGGGACCAGAATCCGATTAGTTGGTTTACCTGGTCTGTTAAGGGTTTCGGAGACAAGGGTCGGGACAAAAATTATCAGAATGTCATTTTAATGTCCCCACTTCTCTTAACACACAAACCCAAACGACCCTCCCACCAGTCCCTCTGTCCTACTGACTAGTGGGACCAAACAAACTCCCAAAGGACCCTACCAACCACCGTGTGGTCATGTTAACGAGTGGACCCGGAAGTCTGTACTCCACGGAGGTGTGTCGTCTGTCGGTCCGACGGTCCTTCGGATTGTCCTACTCTCGTTGTACTCTCGTACCTAAACGGTTTGCGGTCGATGAGTGGGTAGAGGATCCTCGTGGGACTATTGGGTCCTCACCCCTTGGACCTTGAACCCCAGTGTAGAGACCTTGGGTCGTTTCGAACCCGAGTCGGGGTCCGGAAAGACCGGGGTTTCGAGTGTGAATTTGGGGTGTGGGACACAATTCACAATCCGTCAGTCAGTACAGACTGACACTGGGGCACCTGACGGTCCGAGACGACAGGTATCCTAAGAAGTCCGTTCTTATGACCTCACCCCTCGGAAACGGTCGGGGTCCCCGAGAAGAGGTGGGTCCCTAACTTGGGTACAGAGGACGTAACGTCTGCCTAAGAAATGACAGACTCGGTGGTCCCTTCGGACCGAGTACAGGTTTCGACAACCGATGGTTAGAGGACAAGACGGGGGTCGGAGGTCACCCCACCAGCGTAAAGTTGACTACACCGGCAGTCACCTTCACTGCGTCGAACTACACACCCACACACCCACACACACCCACACACCCACACACATCCACACACACGTCCACACCCCTACGTCTACGAATTTAGGTGTTCTTAATGGTGGAGAGGGTCCGAAACAAATCTAGGAAATATATTTGAAAGGTATCACTTGTCAGAGACCGGAATTTGAAATTGGTGTTTTTTTTGTTTACGTTGGACGAAGGATGGTCCTTAATAAACACAGGATGGGAAAAAAGGTCCGAGTCTCGGTCTTAGACGTTAATGTGACGAGACTTCCGAACCTCCACTCGGTGGACTTTGGACCCGTACCCCCTTGAAAACCCAGAAGGAGTTTAAGGTCCGGAAACGGTTTCTATAGAGTCCGAGTTTGCCGTAGGACGACTTTTTATTCATTAAAATCCTTTTTCTACATAACCTAAATTCCTCTTTTTCAGTTTACATTTATTAGTGTTGCCCTTTTCTCTCCGTGTAGGCAACCTTCGAATCTGATTGCATCTTGATAAGTTTCTAACACTTTTTAAGGGAGATAGACACATTAGTAGAGGCTCCACTGCCCCCACCTCCTAGTCAGAGGTCGACTTAATAACCGATTACAATAAGTACTGGTCGGGAATAGTCCGACATAGGTCGGACGTATATAAATATAGGACACTTTAAAAGGAGGGACTTTTGAACGTACCGTCCTTCTGTGGACAGAATGGAGTGTCTGGTGTGTCTGTTCGACTCGTCTCTAGAGATTAACCACTCGGAAGACGACCCTTACAGTGACTCCAGGAGTAGTGGGGGCTGCTTAACACGACACGACACGATTCAACGACACGTAAGAACGGACCTCTTAGGGCCCCTGTCTCCTCGGACCACCCGACGGTAGATTCCCTAGCGTGTCTCAACCTGCGCTGACTCCACTGAATCGTCGTCGTCGTCGTCGTCGCGATTTAACGAGTCGGCCCAGACTGAGAGACGCTGGGGTACCTGACACCGGGCGGTCCGAGGAGACAGGGGCCCTAAGCGGTCCGCTCTTCTGACTCACCCAACGGTGCGGGAGGAGGTCCCCCAGAAGGGCTGGGTCCCTAGATTGGGTGTAGAGAGTACAGAGGACGTGACCGTCCTCCCGAGAAATGGTGATCGCGGTACCGGTTTAGGATCAGCACCCTGAGAGGTATTTCACGGGTTTGAGGACGACCTTCATTGTTCCCTTTATGGCGGTTACTCTACAGGACGGGTTGTCGACACAAAACCGTCGATCAAAGACCCGGCCCACGAGGTTCACCCCTGGCGCGGAGTACCCCCTGGACACAGGACCCGTCGGCCGACTGTCGAGACGAAGAGGGGTCGACGCCGACGTTGTACCGGGTACCACAATTGGAACTAGGTCGGTCGAGTTGGGCACCTGACATCGGACGGTCCCAGGAGACAGGTGTCCTAAAGGGTCCGTTCTTATAACCTCACCCAACGGTAAAGGAAGAGGTCCCCCTAGAAGGACTGGGTCCCTAGCTTGGTCACAGAGAACTCAGATTACGTGACTTCCACCTGAGATAGGTGACTCGGTGCCCCCTTCAGGGTGTCTTGTTTACCTCAAGTACAGTTTATACGAAAACTCAGTATTTATTTTTATTGGGAACAGAATAAGAACCCGAAGGGACCACCGAGTCGACCATTTCTTAGACGGATGTTACGTCCTCTGGGGCCAAGTTAAGGACCCAGACCTTCTAGGTGACCTCTTTCCTATCCGATGGGTGAGGTCATAAGAACCCGAAGGGAACTCCGAGTCGACCATTCCTCAGGTCACGGTACACCCTCTGGACCCAAACTAAGGACCCAACCCTTCTAAGGGACCTCTTCCCTTCCCGATGGGTGAGGTCATAAGACCGGACCTCTTAAGGTACCTGACATATCAAGAACCCTTACGTTTCTCAGTCTGTACTGACTCTCTGAAAGCGAAAGTGAAAAAGTAAGAACATCCACTATTTTTCGTGCACCGAGAGATACAATACTCATATAATTTCACTTCACTTCACTTCAGTGAGTCAGTACAGGCTGAGAAACACTGGGGCACCTAACGTCGGATTCTCCGAGGAGACAGGTACCCTAAGAGGTTCGTTCTTATGACTCACCTAACGGTAAAGGAAGAGGTCCTCTAGAAGGACTGGGTCCCTAGCTTGGGTCCGGAGGGTGGAACATCCGTCTGCGAAATGACAGACTCGACGGTCCCTTCAGATCAGATCCCTTCAGATCTAATTTGGAAAAATTTTTATTCTAGGATAAAACGATCTAAGTTCCTCAAGAACTTTCCAAGAACGGTTCTTGAAAATCTGCATGTGCGAGCAAACTAGACGAGACACAAGAAGGGTCGTCTCCGACTAACAAATGTGCTAATTTTTCCTTCGGTTCGTGGACAGGAAACAACGAAGGTACTCACCGACCAGAGTAGTGTCTAGAGATAGTCAAGGGGGAAGTGCGAGTACAGACGTCTCGTCTGTCTTGGACACCGGACCCTTCGGACCTCGTTCTCACGGCCCTCTGGGGTGGTACCCGTCTGGGGCGGATCGTGGCGTGGGTGGACAGGGGGTCGAGGTGGAGGGGAGGGACAGCAGAAAGGTCGGTCGAAGGGTAAAGGCTCAGAGATGTGCACGGGACTCTTGTCTACACCACCCCACACTCTACAGGGAGAGATCGACAGATCGAGACACAGTCGAAGACGGCTGGTGGGAGTCCCTGTCGACCGGGGTAGGACCCCCGAGGACGATTCGATAGACGGGAAAAACCTATCTTTCTCGAGGGGCCCAGTCACGACGCTTAGACAAGGACCCCGAAGACTGAGGGAGAAGTGGATGAACAGGCTTGGAGGAGAGTGAGGAGACGGTAGACGCAGAGGGGGGCCCGTGTTCTCTTCCCCCTACACCTCGTCGGACTCCCTGAGCCCTCGGCCCCGTGAGGGACGCGCGGAAGGGACCTCGTAGGGTGTCCGGGAGCAGCTAGAGTCGGAGGGGACCTGACCGGGAGAAGTGGGTGACAGTGGGGTTTCCTACGGCTGTAGACACGGGTAGTTTATTCGTGGTAGACTGAGAGACCCGAGAGACCACGAAAATTGTTTGGTCCCGGTGGTGACTACCTGTGTCGAAGAAACACACTAACTCCCTTCCCGGGGAAAGAGTTACGCATACTTGTCCCGCACGAGACTGGACCGCGGCACCGTAGTGTCCCTCCAGCTTCCTACGAGGGACCCTGTGTGAGGACGTCCCCGAAGAGGTGTGTTGGTCGCCACAGTTTTGTCAGCTCGCGACTGTCTCGGTCGACGCAGGTACTCTTTCCAGACTTGATGGAAGACGGTATAGGTGCAGCGGGATAAAGAGTACGCCAAGTGTTTGTTCAAAAGAGTGAACGACTTCACTAAAGATCGTAAGCAAACCGTCTAACAGACTACTTAGACCAGTCCCACTACCTCTAAGAAGGTCCTCGACACTCCCGCGAGTGTTGACGTCAAGGGACACCAAACCCGTTCGGGGACTGAGGGCGTCTCGACGAAGAGAGGTAAGAGACAGAGGGCTCAAGACCGTACTCTGTGATCCGAGTAAAGACTCTTCCATACGCTCGCCCACGTCTGCAGGTTCTGGACGAAAGACTGGCCCACCCTCAGGTGGGGGGTGGTCCCCAGAGGGACCCGAGAAGAGTGTGAGAGTCCCCGAATCTCTGTCTACTATAAAGACCGGAAGACCGAACAGAAGGTCGACATAGAAACTGAATGTTCGTGAGTCGTGGGGGTGTGCACGACACACGACACCCGTATCCACACCCCACGTACCTGGGTGGTGCTGACGGTCTTTATAAGACTCTTCTCTTACCTCAAACCCGGTGGAAGAGAGGGAGGGTCGCAGTGGTTCCAGAGGTCCACGGCTCGGACGTCTGGCCCTAGTTAATCTTTAACGCTAACTTCGACTTACATTAATTAAGACATTAAACTCGCTAAGTCCAAAATTAATATGATTTTAACGGAACATGTGGGTCCCGTAAACCTTCCTAGGAGTTGTTTTCTGTTGGTCCATCCTTAGTCGGGGACGTGCGGGGACTAAGAGCAACCGTAGTGTGTCGAACGACGTAGGTTTGTACCTGGCAAGTTGACGTGAATACTTGTCGGTACGTTGGACGCACAGACCGGGGAGCGAGAGACCGACGACTCCGTCGCTCCCACGACCTCGGGCGACGAGTAGCCGGTAGCCCCTCACCTTACCACGCACCGTGTCGACTGGAACCAGGTCTCCACTGTCTCCGTGGCGGGGAAGACAAACACGTGGAACCCGAAGCCGGAGACATTCCTATGGACGGGAGCACAAGAGAAGTGTGGTTTCCAATTAAGCTCGAGGTCCGCCAGTCGACAGATAGACTGTCGAAGACATCCGACGAGACCCCTTTCTGGTAACCGACCAACTACAATGAAGGGTACTCTAATTAAAGACCGCCCCTGAACCTTCAGAGACCTTTTGTCTTGTGAAGAAGACTGTCACCAAAGAATGAGGAGTCTTCCAGTCTACCTCAGTGCACGTAACCTGGTGACGTGTCGGACCTAAACGAGGTCGCCGTGGCCTCTCACACGTAGGGGTTTTTGTTCCCAGAGGGCCCGAGAGGCTTCCAGAGGTGCCGAACCAGTGGGTGACACACGTTATGACCCGGAGGAGGAGGGGAGGTGCAACCGTGACGACTGCCGGTCCATTGTAACGACTGGGGAATGAGTAACGTCACAGGTGGGGAGACCGGTGACTGGAGAGACCCGACGTAAGATTGCACCGTTCTAGTCACGGTCGATCGACTCCCCTCCCGTCTCTCAGTCGCACGGACCCCTGAGACCCACACCCAGGTCCAAGGACCAGGACCCGACAGGGAGTAGGCCCCTCCTCCCTCCCGTTACTGGGAAGGGGAGCCACGTCTCTTACCACCGGGACGGGGGCGTGGGGGGGGCGGGGGCCGACCTCGTGAGTCCGGTGGTAGGACGGACGTCGCAGGTCTTGGTACTCTCTGGGAGACCCTCCTCGGACCGACGTAGCGAAGTAGGAGCAGGGAAGTCCAGGACGAGAAAAGGGGGGGAGACCTGAAGAGTGGTGGGAGAAAAACCGAGGAGCCCGGAACTGGAGGTCTGAGACACGAGGTCACTGCCGTCGACCGTCTTCTACGGCGTACCCAAGAGTCCTCACCCCGGAGGGTGGGCCCGAGGTCAAAACTCATTTATTGACTTGGCGACAAAGGGTCCTCACCACTTCGGACGCCGGGAGAGGGGCCCCTCACCTCAGACTACCGTCTACGGTTGTGACTTGTCTGACTCCCCGACTCACAAAGCGTAAGTAGTGGAGGGGTTGGTAGGCGTTTCATGGAAGTCTTTGCAGGTCATCCACGTTTCAGCTCGACGAGTAGCCGACGATGTAGTCGTACGAGTCGAGATTTCTGAGTCGAATAAGTCTACGGGTTCCCGGGAGTGAGTGTCTACGTCGGGGCGTTAAGGAGGATTTCGATGTTTCTGTCGATCATCGACTGACTTCGTAATCGATCCATAGGTTTAATCTCCTTGATCCTCTGGCAGAAGGTCGAGTATGAAGAGTTAAGGATTGTAATCCGTCTCTAAGGATGTAATTTTTTTCTTTTCTTTTTCTTTACACGAGTTTTCACTGCGACTGTGTTACGTAAAGATAGAGTCGAGACAAGAAAGGTCGTACTCCGAATCGACACGTACCCCCAATTACCTGGTAGCAGAGTTAGTACAAACGACTAAGTCGAAATACCTTTTCTCTGGGAGTATTTATTATTAATGGTTGAAACAACTAGAAGAACGTAAGATTATTTAATGTGCTTTGTTCACTGTCCTACATAGCTAAATATGAAGCCCGGTATAAAAATTCTGTAGTCTGGGGTCGGTGGAGACGAGTCCAGAGGCGGACCCTACACGTCGTGGAGACAAAGTACCTCGACAAAGGTCCTCCACTTTACTCCGGGGATTACGTCCTGTCGCGACCGACACCGAGTGTAGAACATCTGGTGAACTCGTCCTCGCGCTGATGACGACAGGTCTCCAAACTCCGTTACCGGAACTATCCATGCGCATGAGAAATCTCATTAGTCTTCTACATATTCCGAGAAATTTAGAGTCCTATGAATACTTCTCTTCTCAAAACGTTTGTACAGTTATTATCGAGAGTGACTTTTAACGGGTAAGACACAGGTTCAAGTAAAAGCCCTTCGACTCAAAGGTCTGGGCCACCTTAAAGAGAGGAGTCATTTCGTTGTGCGGTCGCTTAATATCTGGTCCGTAGACTACCTCAACCATAGGTGTTCATGTGACTCACTAATTTTTGCTTCGCTGCCTTCGACTTCTCCGATTGACGGTTGAGTCCGTCCCACGGAACCCCCCGGACGACGCGCGTCTCGGGACCTTCGATCGTCGGCACCGGGACCCCCAGGAGCGGCGCCGTTGGGACCGTTCTGTCGAGAGTGGAGAGCCCCCCGGGGACGGGGGTCGGACGCGTCTCGCGTGGGTGTTCGATTTACCTGCGACAGGGACCTGAATGAGAGACTCGAGGTAAGAGTAGTTTACGTCGGTGTGCGGACTCCTGAGTAGCCCTGCCTCACACCTCCGCTGAACGGTGTTTCAGAAGAGACAAGACTCCAAGACCTCACCCCTGGCCCCCGGGGGACTCGGGGCACACAGGGGGGACTCGGGACACACAGGGGGGACTCGGGGCACACAGGGGGGACTCGGGGCACACAGGAGTGTGCCCAGGGACCTACGGGACGGTGGACACTCTCGACGTCTAAGGCGGGGACGGGCCCCCCTTGGGACTCAGACCCCGGACTCAGACCCGACCGACCGGAGGTCGGACACGACAGGGTCGGTGACACGACTCAGACACGACTCGACGAGGGAAAGGAGGACCTCGGCGTCGGGACCGTGTCGGGACAAAAAGGAGGGACACCCTTGTAGAGGCACGTGGGTGGGTCTCGGGACTAAGACTCGTAGGTGGGCCTCGGGACTAAGGCTCGGAGCATGGGAAGGAACGAGTTTAGAGTGACACGGGTCTCCTGAACAGTCCTGGATGTACCCCCGACCTCTGGTCGGACCATCTGGGGTCCTACAGCTCGGTTTTCTGGGGGAAAGATTTGAGACGAAAGACGTCTTACCCCGGTGCCGCGTACTCGTCCCAACCCCGATATTGTGTCGGGACTCACCCTTCTCGCTACTCCTCTCGTCCCCTGTGACAAGGAAGTTACTAAAGTGCCACTCGGAAGTGACGAGTCTTTATCTCGAATCGTTGACTCCCGACGTGTTCCTTCTATCGACATGACACCCTGTCTACAGTCCCCGTCTGTGGACATCCTGGAGTCTACGAAGCAGACCGACCGAGGGAAAGGGACACTCCCCTGGAGTCTCGTAGACCGTAGTGACACTTCCGGTCTCCGGGGTTTGAGTCCCAGTGCAGACATCCTGGAACCCCGTACAGATTGGGTCAAAGGATCCAAAGACTCCGGTCTCCCCGGGAAAAAAACTTTGTATTTACGTACGAACCTCATTGAGAACCAGGCCGTACTTGGGTCCATTACAATGAGACTTCTCATTCTTGACACAATAGAGAGTAAGTCAGACAACGTCAGGACCGCACCTCGTGTCCCGAACCGACCCTTCCACGATTTTGCACTGCTTACTTCACTTGTTACTCACGGACCTACCCACCTTCAAAGTCCCCCACTTACCCACTCCCCCACTTATCCACCCTCCCACATACCCAATCACCCACCTACCCATCCACCTTCTCACTCGCCCACCCTCCCATCTACCTACCTACTCACTTGTCTACTCACTTACCAGTTCACCCAAACGCCCATTCATCTACCCATCCACCCATCTTCGTACTCATTACCCATCTACATACCCAATCACCCACCTACCTATCTACACACCCACCCATCTCCTTACGTACCCATGTACCGACCCACCCATCTACCTACCTACTCACTTACCTACCCACTTAACAGTTCATCCACCCACCCATCTATCTACCTACCCACTCATCCATCTACCCACCCACCCTTCGGTCTACCCTCCCACCCACCCATCTACCCTCCCACTCATCTAACTACCCTCCGACCCATCCATCTACCCACCCACCCTTCGGTCTACCCTCCCACCCATCCATCTACCCTCCCACTCACCTATCTATCTACCCACTCATCCATCTTCCCACCCACCCTTCTGTCTACCCTCCCACCCACCCATCTACCCACCCACTCATCTAACCACCCACCTACTTGAGGGTACTCTAGGTCTCTAGTGGGTCATCGGAGTTTTGGTCCGAATCATGGTTCGTCGAGTCATTCCAGGAAGGGTCTCGTCAGGGGTAAGAGGAGCCGGGACATGTGTATGTCACAGTGTGGTTAAGTGCACGTAAACACACGGGTAGTAAACCTTGGGTTCGAGTCATCTCAGGTCCGGTTCCTGTGCATGATCACGTCTTTCGGGCGACGACCTGTCTGTCTGTCGTGCACAGGGACACCACAGGGGATTGTGGGTGTGGGTCGGTACACCGTCTGTGCGTCGGGTTTCCCCGGGTTCTCGAAGATAGATCACGTTCGAATTTGCAGTCTGACCCGGTCAGGTCCAGCCAATAATGGCAGATTGTAAAAATTGTACTTTTCCTCATATCCTTACTCAAGTCTGGACCATAGGTCTTCTCTGTTAAACGACGAGTAAGTCACTTTGAGTCAAAACGTCTTTCGTCAGACCAAGAGGTTCACAGGGGGTCGCTTCCTGCGTCGTTTGGTAGTGACGTGTGCACGGTTTGAGCCCTAAGGTCCAGGCGTCTCCGAAATCTCCTTCCTGTAGTCCCATGTCCGAGTGTGACCGCCTAACTGCCGGGTGTGGCGGCCGCGACTGCCGAGTGTGGCGGCCGCGATTGCCGGGTGTGGCGACAACGACTGCCGGGTGTGGCGGCCGCGACTGAGAAGTGTGACGGAGTGGCTGTCAAGTGTGACGGCGTGGCTGCCGGGGGTGACGGTGGCGTACTTCCGGGGGACGTCCGACAGAGTTGGTCGGTTCGTCAGCGTATACATACAGCTCTCGGATTGAGCGGGACACGGAGTCGGACGACTACTCCAGTCCCCTCGAGTCGGGGACGAGGGGACCCCTCTACGGTCGGTAGAGTCCTGACACGGAAACTGTGCTCAAGGTTGAATATCTGTGTAACTTGATTATTTAAGGTTCAACCCTCCAAACTTTCGGTCTCAAACGTAAAGACGTAAACTCAGTGACTTGTTAACAAATGTTGGGTCTTCCATTAACTGTTTAAAGGGGGGTTCTTCAATTTTAATTGGAGACGGGTAGTTAATTGAACTCTAGACCCAGACAACTGGAAGAAGAGACGTTCGAGAATTAGGAAGTCTACTCAAGACAGGAGGTGGTGTAATGGGTCCCGTTAGACGAGAGGACTAGCAGGTAGGGGGACACTCCTGTGATCGACCCACACTGAGGAGGCACTCAGACGTCAGAAATACCCATACCAATAGGTGTCGTGACACCACCTGTACCAATTTTATATTCGTCGTAACTTATTGTACTTTCTCCGATGTCTCCCCAGATGAATTTCTATTTGCAACGATCTACTCAAACTAGATTAAATAATCTCGGCCGAAATAGAAACAGAAGGTTTTTATTGCGTTGTTTGACTGACGTATCTCTCTACTAGACGTGTCTGGTCTCTCCCCGTCTCCCTATTAGGCAGTACTGGACTCAGTGGTTGTGTTACCGGGGTAGAATTTAGTTGCAAGTGTAAATTCTGTTTGGTACAATAGAATCGCCACAATTAAGAAGTACCTATTACGGAACCCCTTCCGTCCGGACTCCTCGCGAATCCCGACCTCAGGACCCCTTGGGAAACTAACGACTTGATAGACGAACCTACACCCCAGTGACCCTTCGTCCACACGGACCCTCTAACAAGTATCGACCGTAAATCTCTCGTGGTCGAATCCAGATTCGAAACACACTGGAACGTCCACTGTAGAAGCGGAGAGGTTCGCCCCTCCTTCAGTTGATCGGTGTCTTCATCTTTACAGTAAAAGTCTCTTACAAGACCAATTACTCCGGACTCGAAAGACCCCAAACATGTAGGATCGTTCCGAGACCCGTCCTTAGACGTGAACGGCAAACGAACTGGTGTTCAGGCCAAAAACACACTGTGAGTAGTGTTGACTCGCTGAAGGGAAAGTGAAAAGTGAAAGTACGTAACCTCTTCCTTTACCGTTGGGTGAGGTCACAAGAACGGACCTCTTAGGGTCCCTGTGCCCTCGGACCACCCAACGGTTGATACCCCAGTGTGTCTCAGTCTGTTCTGACTTCACTGAATCGTCGTCGTCGTCGTCTGGGGACTGGGAGGCACAGACGTCTATAGGAACGGTGCATAAATATTTAGGAGACGAAAGAACCCACGGAAACAGGACCTTTAATGTAAAAAAATGATACAACTCACACAACGAGCTCATCTTTTCTGAATTGTCACATCACAAGAAAAGTAAAAGCGATGAGACCATGAACGGGACCCCAGTTGCAAACCGGTCTTGCACACGATGCCAGTCTCAGTTTCTCCCCCAACCCCGAGAGTCTCAGCCTACCATTTCTGTCTGGTCGCCGCACCGGGCAAAACACAAACATAAAACGTATTCGTGCGAATTTTAGAACCTTCCAGTTGATCCTCTACGTCGACTTTAATCCTTGCATTTCTACGTCAATGTCAAAAGTGTGTACTTCGTAAGCTATTCCACGTCTTACGGGATATACCGTCTAGTTTACCTTTACAAAGACGGCTCGAGTGCCATTTCCAGATCCATTTACGGTCGAGTGGAAAAATTGTGGACAAGAGGAGTGACGGGTGGTAGAGAACTAATAAATAAGTGTAACTAAAAAGATCCTTTCACAATTAGGGTTTCAGGGTCCCCCGGAGATTCAAGTGTTCTCAGTCTTCCTGTCTCGATTTGTCGAATGCCCGAAGGGACCGCCAAGTCGTCATGTCTTAGGCGGACGGCCATGTCGTCTGTACTCAAGGTAGGGACCCGACCCTTCTAGGGGACCTCTTCCTTTACCGTTTGGGGAGGTCATAAGAACGGACCTTTTAGGGAGCTTGTCTATTCCGACCGCCCGATGTCAGGTACCCCAGTGTTTCTCAGCTTGTACTGAATCGTTCGTTTGTTGTTGTTTGTCGAACAGTTGTCGGGACTCGGGTGGGGAGGTGTGTGTTAAGACGTAAATATTAAGTCACTGGGGAGGAACGAACTTTCTCTCACGTCTCGTCACATCTAAGTCTACGGTGCAGAACTGTAAAGAAGTGATAAGAGGACACAGGGACACTTTTGTGAAGTTTCGAGCGCCCTGGTTCATGTCACAAACGACTAGAGAATCCTCCGACCCCTGTCAGGTCGGGTCTGTCAAGGGCTCAGAACTCAGAAGAATTGTAACTGGGGTCGGTCAATTCTAAGGGATTTAAGTACAGTTTGTCAAGACGACCTTTACCCGTTTAGACGTTTTACTGTCCGAGTAAGGATTAAGATTTGCCACGATTGCTCCACCGCGCCAGAAAAATTAGATTAACTGCACCGTGTCTACACTGTTCGCTGAGACTCAAAATGCAACAGTGTTTGTCCTCTTGACCGTTGGACATACGACCACTTCGTTACCGTAAAAATTTTAGTTCAGAACCATTTGTGCGGCGACTGACGGACTTCTCTCGACTCGTAATTAGTGTAACTTCAATAAACGTTAGCCTATTTCAAGTTAACGTTACTCTCTCCCCCAGAAGTTGTCTGACGAGACAAATCGACTACACGTCGATTCAACAGGGTCGTCCAAGGGTTTTCGTCCTTTCATCTCTGTGTCTAAAAATACCTACCCCTTCCGTCAGCTGGCCTTTTGAGACCTCGCAAAACATTCTGCCAGGGAAGGTCCGTACAAGGTCCGTAACAAACCCCAAAAAAAAAAAAAAATTTAGAAATTTCTCAAAACAAAATAAGAAATAGAAGAAACAAATAAATAACAGACGCGACCCAGAAGTCACGACACACCGAAAAGAAATGAAGGCCGTCCACCCCCAATGGGCAGTGACCCACGTGCCGAAGTGTCCGAAATCAGGACCCCGATTCGAGCCGACAGCCCACGTACCCGAAGTCGTCGACGTCAGGGAGTCATCAACGCCAAGGGTCCGAGGTCTGACGACCGAGTCATCAACGAGGCACCGTGCACTCTAGGAGGGCCTAGTCCCTGCCTTGAGTGTAGGACGTAATCGTCCTACTGAGAACTGGTGACTGGTAGTCCCTTCGGGGGTCCGTTACAAAACTGACCTAACCCCATCCACCACCGATACTAAGGCGGTTGTGTGGTTTCCTGAACGAAAGTTACTCGGATGGACTCCGATTGCCCGGTTTCAATGACTTTCACCCGGGGTCTACGAACTTTCGACTTTGAGTTCTCCGTTCGAACCACCTTTCCTTTCGAAAGAAATAAGGACTCCGTCCGTCGGACTCCCTCCTACCCTCTTTCGGTACAGGTTTCCACCTGAGGGGAGGGTGTTGGTCCCTCGTTCTCGAGAATATCCGTCTCCCTCCCCGATGTACGTCTTTCTCATGGTAGTCGAGACTCTCAGTAGAACTTTAACCAGTAGCCACCAGACTAGTCGCAGCAGAACGAACAAAATCCATCTTAATTAGAAGTCAGGGTCCCGACCAAACAAGGGTAAAGGAACTTCGGACAAGGGTCTTGCCACCGTCGAAGACAGAACCGGTGTCAGACCAGTAGTACCCCAATTGCAGAGGTAGACCACCCCCAAAACCATAGATACTCTGTCGAGTGTCCCGTACCGAGTCTTATAATAGATAGTGGGGACTTTTCGTCGATTCCAGGACCCGATACGACCCGAGTCGACACGACGTAGCGAGTCAGCACAGGCTGAGAGACGCTGGGGTGTCTGACATCGGGTGGTCCAAGAAGACAGGTTCCCCTAAGAGGTCCGTTCTTATGACCTCACGTAACGGTACGGGAGGAGGTCCGCTAGAAGGTTGGGTCCCTGCCTTGGGCGCAGAGAGTTTGACGTCCGTCTAAGAAATGAGAGACTCGGTGGTCCCTCATTCAAATTAGTCTCTTCACTCTTTTGCGTCTTTACTCCCTCTCGTCTGTTCCTCTGGTTTATTATTATTACTACCACTACTACTGCTGCTACTGCCACTATAGCAGACAAAGGGAAACAAAGACGCAAAAGAGTAAGAGACTAGTTTGAATAAGAACCCGATTTCAAAAGATGTCTTTTTTCCTTCCGCCTCCTACACCCCCCGGTACCGTTTCTGGTATCCTAGGAAGAGACACAGTGACTGTGGGTCTCTCCGGTTCTTACGAGGTCGGTCGGGGTTGCACCGGCACCTTGTCGACCCACCGGAAGGCCAGGACTCCTACCCCGGTCCGGAAAGGGCTCAGGCTACCCTTGGGACCACGTCCTCCAGAAACCTTGTCACGTGCAGGTCGAGCCGGGGGTCGAACTCTTCGTCTGTCGCCGAAGTGACGTCGTTCCGGACTCCCCGTTTCCACCGAGGACCCGGGGAGGACGGTCTGTCACTCTGAGGTAGAGTCGGATTTTCATTCCCAGGCGATCGAGGGAACTCCCGTCTCGTTCCCTTACACAATTTCGTCACCGGACGTCGGTCAGGGTGACCGGTGAGACTTACTACACAAAGAAAGAGTGACTTCTACTTAGAGTTCTTCAGGAGTTTAGTCTGTTTGTCCCTCTGAGCCATGGTGGGGGTGGGATCTCGTCCGCGGGCTCGTAGCAGGCGACGAAAGGTAAAAAGTGTAGTTTTCTCACGTCACAAACTACGAGACGGTGACGACGACGACTCAGCGAAGTCAGTACCGGCTGAGACACACTGGGGTGTCTGCCCTCGGGTGGTCGAGGGGGCAGGGGCCCTAAGAGGTCCGTTCTTGTGACCTCACCCAACGGTAACGGAAGAGGTAAAGGAAAGAAGAAACTACGAGTCTCCTTTGGTTTGTTCTAGGGTCTGAACCTTCTTCTTTGGGACCTTGGGTCTCTCGTCGGAAATTCACCGGTCCCTCCTACCCGCGAGTCCCGTCTGACAGAGAGGTCGACCTGGAAGGACCGAGGGCCCGGTAGCGCCGTGACGTCGGTGACACCTTCCGTCTTCCGACAGACGAGCCTAGGCAAACCCGGGGTGTCTCGTCCCAGAGGAAGACTGAGTGTCAAAGCGAGTGCACTTAACAGAGACGGACGAGGGCGTCTGCGAGGTTCTGTGGGGTAACCACCCTGAGTCGCGTAGAGGACGGCTACTGAGCCCCGTCCCCCGTCGGTGCGGTACCTGAGGGGGAGACTTGAGGACGGGCCCTTAGTTTCGTCGCAGGTCCCTTTCACTCAGGGGTCCAGTCGGACCGCCTTCCTTACCCTCCTCTTGAGCCAGACGTCTCCGTCCTCCTTCCCCTCTGGCCCAGAAGAGGCCCGACGAGACCCCGGCTCAGAGTCCGTCTCCAGCCCTCCTGCTCGGGGGTCGACGGACGGGCGACCAGAAGAACTGGACCCGAGGGCAGACCCGGGTGTCCTCCTGTCTGGTGGTACGGGTAGGAGACCAGCACCTCGTTGTCCCCTCGTTTTACGAGTGACTGACACTGAGGTTTGTGACCTGACCTGTACCGGGTCGGCCCGTAGGTCGCAGGAGGTCCTTTCGGTCACAGGAAAGGTCGGGGTGACCTCTCCGGGGTCTCGGGGTCGGGCTCTGGCCTCCCGAGACGTCACTGTTCACGACCTCCCAGGGGGCTCGTCCCTCTGTGATGGACATGGAGGGTAGAACCGGGTAGTCGGTCCGTGCTCCTCCACAGTCCAGTGGGTCCCTGGTGGAGACCGACAGGTTTGATGTCCCGACGGGTCCACCGCAATCACCATTTCTTAGGTGGACGGTTACGTCCTCTGCGTTCTCTGGGTCCAGACTAGGGACTCAACCCTTCTAGGGACCTCCTCCCGTACCGTTGGGTGAGGTCATAGAACGGATACTTTAGGGTACCTGTCTCCGTGGACCACCCGATGTCGAGAACCCCAGCGATTCTCAACCTGTGCTGACTCGCTGACTTGTCCGAGGGTACGTGTCCTGCGAGACAGAGTCGGAGGTGACCCGGACCGCCAGGCAGTGTCCCTTTGCAGACTCAGTGTCCGTCGGAGAGTACCCCCCTGTAGACACACCGAGGGACAATAGGTTGAGAACATTGTCCGGTCTGCGTAGTCGACCACTAACCAGGTCTCAGGTCCGAGGTAAGTGAGCCCCTGACTTCACTCCGTCTGTTTACCTCTACGAATGAAGTCTTAAAGGGTAATTACACGCCCCGACATTTATGTTTTGTTATAACTACCGAGTCTAGATTTAAGTCTAGAAGAAGGACCTCTGTCGTTATTTATTGTACTGTTGAGAAATATGTAGTCTTCGGAATAAACACTTCTCGTAGATTCGTCGATATTTACAGTGAGGAAGTTCCTCGTCTCTTGTCAATTGAGAGAGGGGTACTCTCAAGACCCCCTCTACGACCGTCCCACACCTCTTCCCCCCACCCGATCAGTGCCCCTCTGGGAGCCTGATGTCCACCCCTCAGTGTATGGACGCTGTTCAGGGGGGGTACGTCACCGGGTCACCACCCCGGCGAGCCCCCACGAGGACTTAAGTCTCGTCGACCGTGTGGGGGTCGTCCCGACCTCCCTCCGCTCTTCTGTACCTGTCTGTCCCCTCGTTTCGGTCGCCCCAGTTCTCCTGTCTCCGCCTGTTCGTCCGTACCGTCGGTCCCTCGTTGGGGGACGCCAGGACGACGCGGACAATTGGACGTAGCGGAGTAAATTGGAAGGGAAGAGACCCCTTGATCCCCGGGACAGGTGAGACACGTCACGCCCCTGCCCACGGGTCTCGTCGGTTCCTTGTCCACTCCTTCGTGGGTCCGGACGTGTCGGTCTTCTCCTCTCACCCCTTTCGGGTAGTGAGGGCGGACCTGGGGGTAGGCGGGGCCGTCCCGAGGTCCCCCGGACAGGAGCATAACGTCCGGGTGTCCTGGTGTCTGTCTCAGTCCCACAAACCTCTTGTCCCGTCTCTCTCGACCGGGTACAATTAGGATGGAGCACCTAAGTGGATGAGTGGTGCTAAATAAACATTGGTTTTCGTTAGGGGGGTACGAAAGTGTCGGAGACCTCCCACACACCTCCCCCGTGTCGAACTAATCGGGAAACCCGAGTCACTCTAGTTTGGTCAACTGGGACCCTCGTCCCTACTCAGACTGACCCCAAATCCTCCGCCGCTCCTCTGTCTCGACGTCCAGGGTCTAGACTCTCCAGGTCGGCACTTGTGAGGGTAGTGGACGTCTCGGTCTTAGATCTGGAAGACACGAACCTAGAAGGAAGACTCCTAATTCTTGTCTGTCCCCACTCGGACATCCTGTCGACACCCTAAGTTCTCTGCTGTTTAAGTCTCTTCGGTTTTCAACGTCCGCAAATGGACCTTCGTTACGAAAAACGTACGGAGAAAATTCCATGTAGGAATGAAGTGGAGACACAAGAGAGTTTACGTCTTAGTGACAATGGTTTAAGTAGGACTCGAAACATTTGTAAGTCTGACTTTGAGTGCAGTGTCGACGTCTTGTATAGGCGGGGAGGCTAGATTGCGGCCGGAGCTGGGGAGCCCTTAGAGGTGCACCCTAGACTGGACTGCGGGCGGACCTCGTCTCTAAGCCCGGTCTACTGGAGAGACATTTGGACAATGGGAAAGAAGTGGGTTCCTCCACGAGCGGCAGGGTCTGAGAAGTATGAACGTAGAATAGATTGCCGATGTTACAGTTCACGTCATTACTATCTTTGTGTTCACTGTTCTTGTAGTTCTCCTTTGACACGAGCACTATTCTCGACGGGTCGGAATCAAGAATTATTTTAATCCGGTGTACTGTCACACCTGCCGTTCCCGTAGTTTGGTCCGGTACGGTTCCCTTTAGTCAGGACTTATAAGTCGCATTCCTGACTACGACTTCGAGGTTATGACCCGGGTGGACTTCACTTCTCGACTGAGCAACCTTTTCTGGGACTACGACCCTTTCCATCTTCGGCCCTCCTCTTCCCCTTCTCTCTCCTACTCCACCGACCTGCCGTAGTGACTGAGCTACCTGTACTCAAATTCGTTCGAGACCCTCTACCACTAGCTGTCCCTCCGGACCGCACGACGTCAGGCACCCCGGTGTCTCAACCTGTGCTGACTGGTTGACTTGTCATTTCAGTCACTACCTTGTGACCTCTGAATAGATTGAGTCGCTCTAGTGGTCCTCTTTATAGTTATTGGAGTCTATACGTCTACTGTGGTGGGAATACCGTCTTTCACTTCTCCTTGATTTTCGGAGAACTACTCTGGGACCCGCGCGCCGGGAACCCGGTGGGAGGACGGGTCAAAGACGACGAGCGTTCGCCGGTTTTTTGGGCGGTGCTAGACGGCCGGTTCAGGTTCTAGCCCGCACACCACTGGGGTGGTCGGCACCTAGGACACCTTAATAAGCACGACTGCCTCGTAATGACCGTCATGGCGGTCTGCCACGTGCGGGAGTCTGTCCTCAAGCACTGGCTCCATGTGTCCTTCCACGTACTCCGGGCCCGGCCACTGGACCGTCTCGCGTTCCGCGACGTCCTACGGCGACTCGTGGCGCTCGACTACCGGACCTTGGTCCGTCTCTTGGTTGCCGACGGACTCGACGCCTCCGGTCCGACACCGTCCTCCCCGCCCTCGTCCTCGCCACCGGTCGCCTCCTCCGTCGGGCCCTTCGCGCTCTCCGCCTCCGGACCCGGGGCGAGTTCCTCGGCCTTCGCGACGTCGACGTCCTCCTGGGTTTCTGGAGTAGTGGGATCTCTTGGACCTCCGCGCCCACCCTCGCCGAGACCCGAGGGGGCTCTCGACGCCGACCCGGTAGTGGTCTCTCCCCGACCGCCAGTTCGGTCTCGTGTTCCCGAGGGTTCCAGGGTTACTCCTGTGACGGGTGGGTCCCTGGTGCCTTCATTTCCCCGACCCGGACTAGACTTTATTTCGTCAACCACAAAGACTACTTTTGTGCTGTTGGGTTTTGGACACCCTGTGATATTTTCGTCACGATTCTCCTTTCAAGTATCGTTATGTCCGTATGGAGTTCTTTGTTCTTTTTTCAGTTTATTTATTGGATTGAGATGTGGATTTCGTTGATCTTTTCCTTCTTTACCTCTTGGGGTCTCAATCATCTTCCTTTCTTTAGAATTTTCAATCGTGTCTTTATTTATGTTTTCTTTGTTTTCTCTGGTATCGTTTTTAGTTGTTTCGGTTTTCGACCAAGAAACTTTCCTATTTATTTTAACTGTTTGGTAATCGGTCTGAGTAGTTCTTCGTTTCTCTCTTTTTAGTTTAGTTATTTTGTTCTTTACTTTTACCTCTCTAGTGTTGTCTGTTGTGTCTTTATGTTTCCGAGTATTCTCTGATGATAGTCGTCAACATACGGTTATTTTACCTGTTGCACCTTCTTTACCTGTTTAAGAATCTTTTCATGTTAAAAGGTTTTGACTTGGTCCTTCTTTATCTTTTAGAATTGTCTGGATAGTGTTCGTGCCTTTAACCTTGACATTAGTCTTTAGAAGGTCGTTTGTTTTCGGGTCCAGGCCTGCCGAAGTGTCGACTTAAGATGGTTTTAAAAGCTCTTCTCGATTGTGGACAGAATGAGTTTGAGAAGGTCTTTTAACGTCTCCTTCCATTTGAAGGTTTGAGTAAGATACTCCGGTGGTAGTGGGATTATGGTTTTGGACTGTTTCTATGATGTTTTTTTCTTTTGATGTCCGGTTATAGTGACTACTTATATCTACGTTTTTAGGAGGTGTTTTAAGATCGTTAGTCTTAGGTTGTTGTGTAATTTTTCTAGTATGTGGTACTGGTTCACCCGAAATAGGGTCCCTACGTTCCTAAGAAGTTATAGGCGTTTAGTTAGTTACATTAAGTGGTGTAATTGTTTAACTTTTTATTTTTGGTATACTAATAGAGTTATCTACGTCTCTTCCGGAAACTGTTTTAAGTCGTAGGTAAATACTATTTTTGAGAGGTCTTTCGTCCTTATCATCCTTGTATGGAGTTGTATTATTTTTGATATATACTGTTTGGGTGTCGTTTGTAATAGGAGTTACCACTTTTTAACTTTCGTAAAGGGGATTTCAGTCCTTGTTCTGTTCCCACAGGTGAAAGTGGCGATGATAAGTTGTATCAAGACCTTCAAAACCGGTGTCGTTAGTCTCGTCTTTTTCTTTATTTTCCTTAGGTTTAACCTTTTCTTCTTCATTTTGAGAGTGACAAACGTCTACTGTACTAGGAGATGTACCTTTTGGGATTTCTGAGGTGGTCTTTTAATGATCTCGATTAGTTACTTATATCATTTCAACGTCCTACATTTTAGTTGTGTGTCTTTAGGGAACGCAAGGATATGTGTTTATTACTCTTTCATCTTTTTCTTTAATTCCTTTGTTAAGGTAAGTGGTAACGTTGCTTTTCTTATTTTATGAATCCTTATATAGATGGATTTCTTTGATTTCTGGATATATATCTTTTGATATTTTGTGACTACTTTCTTTAGTTTCTCCTGTGATTATCTACCTCTTTATATGGTACAAGTACCTAGCCTTCTTAGTTATATCACTTTTACTCATATGATGGGTTTCGTTAGATGTTTAAGTTGCGTTAGGGATAGTTCGATGGTCGCTATAAAAAGTGTCTTGATCTTGTTTATTAAAGTTCTAAACATACCTTTATGTTTTTTGGAGCTTATCGGTTTCGTTAGAACTCTTTCTTCTTACCTTGACCTCCTTAGTTGAACGGACTGAAGTCCGAGATGATGTTTCGGTGTCAGTAGTTCTGTCATACCATGACCGTGTTTCTGTCTTTATATCTAGTTACCTTGTTTTATCTTTCGGGTCTCTATTTAGCTGTGTGGATACCTGTAGAATAGAAGCTGTTTCCTCCGTTCTTATATGTTACCTCATTTCTGTTAGAGAAATTGTTCACCACGACCCTTTTGACCAGTTGGTGAACATTTTCTTACTTTGATCTAGTGAAAGATTGTGGTGTGTGTTTTTATTTGAGTGTTACCTAATTTCTAGATTTACATTCTGGTCTTTGATAATTTGAGGATCTCCTCTTGTATCCGTTTTGTGAGAGGCTGTATTTAGTGTCGTCCTAGGAGATACTAGGTGGAGGGTCTTAAGACCTTTATTTTCGTTTTTATTTGTTTACCCTAGATTAATTTTAATTTTCGAAGACGTGTTGTTTCCTTTTATATTCTTTCCACTTTTCTGTCGGAAGACTTACTCTCTTTTATTATCGTTTACTTCGTTGACTGTTTGTTGATTAGAGTTTTTATATGTTCGTTACATACGTCGAGTTAAGGTCTTTTTATTTGCTGGGTTAGTTTTTTACCCGGTTTCTTGATTTATCTGTAGAGAGGTTTCTTCTGTATGCCTACCGATTGTTTGTGTACTTTTCTACGAGTTGTAGTGAGTAATAATCTCTTTACGTTTAGTTTTGGTGTTACTCCATGGTGAAGTGTGGTCAGTGTTACAGACGCTAGGTTTTCAGACGTTCGTTATTTACGACCTCTCCCACACCTCTTTTCCCTTGGGAGGATGTGACAACCACCCTTACGTTTGATCATGTCGGTGATACCTCTTGTCACACCTCTAAGGAATTTTTTAACGTTTATCTTGATGGAATACTGGGTCGTTAGGGTGAAGACCCGTATGTGTGGCTCCTTTGGTCTTAACTTTCTCTGTGTACATGGGGTTACAAGTAGCGTCGTGATAAATATTATCGGTCCTGTACCTTTGTTGGATCACAGATAGTCATCTACTTACCTATTCTTTCGACACCATGTATATGTGTTACCTCATAATGAGTCGGTAATTTTTCTTATGTAACCTTAGGCAAGATTACTCTACCTACTTTGACCTCGACTAATATGTCTCACTTCATTCGGTCTTTCTTTTTGTGGTTATGTCATACGATTGTGTATATATACCTTAAATCTTTCTACCGTCAATACTGGGACATACGTTCTGTCGTTTTCTCTGTGTCTACACATCTCCTCTGAAAACCTGAGTCTCCCTCTCCCTCTCCCACCCTACTAAACCCTCTTACCGTACCTTTGTACATATGATAGTACATTCTTTGCTTAGCGGTCAGATACAGGCTACGTCCTATGTCGTACGAACCCCGACCACGTGTCCCTACTGGGTCTCTCTACAATACCCCTCCCTCCACCCTCCCCCCAAGTACAAACCCTTGCGTACATGTGGGTACCACCTAAGTACAGTTACATACTGTTTTGGTTATGTCATAACATTTCATTTTATTTCATTTTTATTTTTAATTTTTTATTTATTTTATTTTTCGGAGAACTACTTTCACTTTCTCCTCTCACTTTTTCAACCGAATTTCGAGTTGTAAGTCTTTTGCTTCTAGTACCGTAGAGCAGGGTAGTGAAGTACCCTTTGTCTACCCCTTTGTCACTTTTGTCACAGTCTGAAATAAAATCCCCCCGAGGTTTTAGTGACGTCTACCACTGACGTCGGTACTTTAATTTTCTGCAAATGAGGAACCTTCTTTTCAATACTGGTTGGATCTATCGTATAAGTCTTCGTCTCTGTAATTAAACGACTGATTCAGGCAGATCAGTTCCGATACCAAAAAGGACACCAGTACATACCTACACTCTCAGCCTGACACTTCTTCCGACTCGCGGCTTCTTAACTACGAAAACTTGACACCACAACCTTTTCTGAGAACTCTCAGGGAACCTGACGTTCCTCTAGGTTGGTCAGGTAAGACTTCCTCTAGTTGGGACCCTAAAGAAACCTTCCTTACTACGATTTCGACTTCGAGGTCATGAAACCGGTGAAGTACGCTTCTCAACTGAGTAACCTTTTCTGAGACTCCGACCCTCCCTAACCCCCGTCCTCCTCTTCCCCTACTGGCTCCTACTCTACCGACCTACCGTAGTGGCTGAGCTACCACTCAGACTCACTTGAGGTCCTCGACCACTACCTGTCCCTCCGGACCGCACGACACTAAGTACCCCAGCGTTTCTCAACCTGTGCTGACTCGCTGACTTGACTTGACTTCTTCGTCTTCACGACGTGATTAGTGGGTTGTCACACCTTCGGAGTCGACCACTGGGCGACGACTCCCGGTCCACGGGTGTCGTCCGTTCTCCGGGGCGGACTCCCACCGCAAGAAGATCCCTCCAGTCCCGTGTCGGACACTTCCTCTCTGTGAGTCCCCGGGAGTCTCGGGGGTCCTACCTGGGGTCATGGGTCCGGAGGGAAGACCTCTGCCGTCAAGAACCGGATGTACATGACACCAAGTGTCTAATTAAAAACCTTTCAACTAAGTTCGAATTTCGTCATCGAAATTCTCTCCAATGAGATAATGATTCTAGAAGGAGTAGTACTTCTATAAAATTAGTCCAGGGTTTGAAGTCCCGTTAATGGTTTATTTCTACGTCAGTAAAAAGGGTATACCCTTAACCCGAACAATGTAAGGGGTAGAGGACGGTACAGACCTCTCTTTAGAGTCCCAGGTGTGTGTCGACCTCTTCCTTCGAGTCGATTGGTCGTCAGACTTCTTGGTAGGGTCCCTGGTGTGTGACACCTCCCTTCCTCGAAGTTTCAAGGGGTAATGTCGGGCCTGGACGGGTGTGCCCTGTGTCCCACGGAGCCCTCACTCGGTCGCGGACTTCGGGTCTCCCACACTGGGAGGGGAACTCCTAGGCCAGGAACTACTCACGAGAGACGAGTCGGCGGAACTCCCTTTTACTTTAGCTTTCTGGCGACCACTGTAAGGTGTGGTGACGGTCCCCTCAGACAGGAGAGTGGTTTGGCCGCTCGCCTCTCTACGGGTTCGTTGTCTCGGAACAAACGTCGTAGAGTCGACTCGCCCAGTGTCTCTCCTCTGCGTGGAGCGTCTACCCCACTCCCTCTACCGTTGAGTTCGCGACTTGGCACAGGGACTTCCTGTCCGACTCGGGACTGAGTCCCCGGACCCCTACACTGGAACAAACCTTCATCAGTACGTCTATCAGTTCAAGTTTACTCCAGTACGAACTAATCCCCCCAGGACGGAGGCCATCGGGTCCAGGAATATTCTTCTCTTCTCCGTGTCTCGGTGTACCCCCTCTCCGAGTGCGGCTCCCGGTGCCCCCGCACGGTCGTCGGGGACCTACGGCCCTCTCCCGGCACTCTGGGAGTCTAGGACGGGACTTGAAGGCCGCCCTTGGTTGGGTCGGCTGTGGAACCAAAACTCGAGGACCAGAGGTCTGGGAGTCTGTCATGTGAAGACGACGAGCTTCGGGAGTCGGCACCGTGACACAACTCAGGCGGGGTCCGTAGCTTGTGGGTCGACGTCAGTCTCGACCGGCACTCCTGGTCGTGTGAATGGGAGAGTAGGACCACACCGGCCTCGCCGACGAGGACGTTTTGGCTCAGTGTCGTTAGCTGCCAGGTCCCCAGTACTACCGGCTTCGTTGGTACGACGTGCCCCGACGGTCCCTGTTTCCAGTGAAACGTCCAGTAACATCGTCCGTGGAGTCAGTCGTTGATTCCGTCGGGACCTAAACTAAACTACCGTATTTCCGTTCCAAGACTTTCGAGTGACAGTCCCTCTCGACGCACTGACATTGTCCCCTCGGTCCCAGGTCGTGTCCGAGGGGTCTGTTTACTCTTTTGTCGGAGTGTAAGTCGAGAGACCTGTTCTACGCGGTTTCTGGAAGGGGCCCACGGGTCGGGTCGGAACGGTTCGTGTGGTTCCCTTCCCGGTTCAAACGTGAAGTAATAATGTTACTATCAGTGCATTATTACAACATTATTACAATGTTTCAGTTCAGAATTGAAACATTTCTTTATATCACAGACATTTTACGGGACTTCACTCCGAGCCGATGAAACCCATTCAAGACTCCGTCCTACCTGTGCCTCGAGGGCACATCTAGTCTTTTCCGCCCTCGATATTAACTTAAAATATCTTAATTATGAAAATGTTCTCTTGGAGTCGTGTACGGGTCGTCCTTCCTTTGCACAAAGATTATGGTTCCTCCTTCTCCTGGGACTTTACTTCCTGTACTCATGGTCCACGTAGGGCTCGACTGGGTTGGTCACTACACCTCGAAACTGTGCCGAGTCGAGGGGGCTCCAGGCCCCGACCACCCGGTGGGTGTCCTCCTCTGCTCCGGTGCACGACGAGAAGACTCACCCAGAGGAAGACCTTCGAAGGTGACGGACTGAGGTAGTATTTACCGTCACCACGCTGAGACGAAAGGATTGCATTTTCGACTAAGAGACGATAAGTCGACCCGACGGACGTGACCGGTCATCCAATTTGGCTCTTAAGACAGGTGGGGACTCAGGCCCCTCCGGTTTCGAGGAAACAGAGCCCCAACACGAGGACAGGTCAAGAGATGGAGTCGTCGACGATTAAAGTGTCTGCAGGGGACAGGACCCAGGACCGGAACCCGGGAGTTAGTCACCCAGACCAGAGGATCCTTCCCCAGACGTTTCGAAAAGACACCGCCTGACGTGTCATTGACAAAGGTCAAAACACCCAGACAAAGTCGCATTTACCGTCTTTTGTCCCTTAGAGTGTCCGCCCGACCGGGTCACGACGACCAGTCACTCGAGACGTCAGACGAACGGTATAGCAAAAGTGCAGCAGTTTATGGTAACGAAAATGTAAAATCTACGAGTTTTCGTTTTCTGACAAGAATGAAACGACCGGTTTGTTTTTGGGGAAACCGTGCCCCCGCCAAAGGCGTCGGAAGTCCTGTAGGACACGGCCCCTCGGACGGAAGACGACTGAGGATACCCTAGAGTCGGCGGAGACATTGAGAGTCGGCGGACGTCTGTCTGTGTGTCCGTGTGTGGGCCCCCGAGACGTAGCCTCGTTTGTGGTGTGTCCGGACTTCGTACAGCTAGTGCGGACGAAAGTGGACAGAAAAGGTGCAAAGGGTCTCTAGACTCCTGTCTCCAGGACCCTCGTGGGACGTGACTCTCCGTAGAAGCCTTAGAAGCCTTTTCTGATCGGGGTCCGGGGAGACCCTTACGGCTGCCGAGAAGTCGGGTACCAGGAAGCAGGTCATTTCGTGACTAAGCTCAGACCAGACAACTCGTGACCCTACAGAGACGTCGGAGACGAAGGACGGACGGGATACGGAGTGGTCTACCTTGACGATCTTGGAAGGGACACCGAGGTCAACGGTCGGGTAGGAGTCGACTGAGGACCTATGAGTCCTGAGCCCCTCTAAGACTGTGGAGTCCCGGGACGACGACAGGGGGCCAGGGGACAGCGAGAGAGTCAGCCGGGTGTCTACGGGTAACTCTTTGTAGACGTCCAGACCCTGACAGCCCGAGGAGCTAGACAACGAAGTACCGGGACCCTAAGAATAGGTCACCACGCACCGTACCTGATTCCTACTCTCACGGTCGGACCCCGAGTCCTTCTCGACTCCAGCGAGCGTACTGTCCGCGGACCACACCCGTCTCCCACACCCACCCTCCGTCGGTGCACCGGTCCCTTGACCTGACAGGACGCCCCATTCCCGACGTAGACTACCGCCCTGTAGACCCCGAGACTCGTCCCAACGACAACAAATTGGAGAGTCAGTACAGACTGAGACGTGTATGGAGGTCCGACTTCTGACGGTCCGAGGAGACAGGTACCCTAAGAGGTCCGTTCTCATGACCTCGCCCAACGGTACGGGAGGAGTCCCCCTGGAAGGACTGGGTCCCTAGGTGGGTGTAGAGAAGGTGGAGGACGTGACCGTCCGCCCGAGAAATGGTGGCCACGGTCGACCCTTCGGGACCTCGTCCCACCGTCACAAGTCAAACGTTGATTCTTTCTAGGGTCTGAGAAGTCTCCTCTTGACTCATCTACTCCTGTTCCACCTACTCTTCTCTTACAAACTCTCCAACCACGACTCCAGGCCGTGCATAATCCACCCCACCAAACCTTCCTTTGTGTCGTTCCGGTCCTCCCGTTGAGTGGACGTCCCACTCGTCCCACGTCCGTCCCTGTCCCGCCTTCCCCCTCCCGTGGAGACCGACCACCAGTGTCTCAGGGGTCCTCGTCCTTTATCCTGACAGGCGTACCTACCCTTAGTTTCTTAACTCTAGGCAGTGGAGAAGACTGTGTCTCGTCGGTCGTCGACTTCGGTGGGTCGCGGTGCACCGGAACACCGGTAATCGCTCCCCGTCTCCCTGGAGAGACCCAAAGCAGAGGGCTGGGAGTCTCGCACACGTAGCAGGTTCGTCTTCACGTCCGTCTCTTCTGTCCACTGGTCCAACCCCTCGTCCCCTTGACCGGCTCACTGAGACCGGCCGCCCTCCCTCGCCTCGGGGCAGTGTCTCTGGAGCCCCCCGATGTCTTCGGAGACCTTAAGTCTGTCTGGAGCCTCTTCGGGCCTCTTCGGGCCTCTTCGGACCTCTTCGGGCCCCTGTCCGGGAGTGTCTCCGGATGTCCTGTGGACAAAGGGGACACTTACACGGACCTTGGCACGAGGAGAAAGACTTTTGGTAAGGAGGTAAGGGGAAAGGTCCTTTTGCATCCCGGGGTGCCGAGGACCGACAATTTTCAGTAAGCCGTCTTGACGTGAGGTCAGTAAGTCTTTCGTCTCCCAGGTAGTCCCTCCTTCGTCATTACTACGCTAATCAGATCTTTATGTGAAGTTTAGTCTGCCTGTTGCGCCAGTGCGCGGCAGAGTCGGGAAGAGAAAACTTCCGCGTCGGTCTGCAGAACGTACCCAGAGCGCCGTTCGACCTCTCTCGCTCTCAATTTTCACGGTCCCGACTCACTACCCGCACACGTAGAGGTCTTCCTCTCCCTTAAAGTAAAAGAGTGCGTAATAGGGGGTGCTGAACAGTGGTTACCAGACACTTGCCTCTCTACCTCTCCTGGGGTCATTTATAGGAGTGGAGTGGCTCTTCTGCTCCCTTCTCCGGCACACTCGAGAGTCGGTGATAAAGAGAGAACCTTGAATTTTTTAATCAAATGATTCGTTTAAAAAATTATAAGTGTAACCGATTTTTTTTTTTTTTTTTACTTCTGTTCTCTCTTCCCGGTCGTTCACCTGGACTGTCGGTCTTTCCGACAGAATTATTGGAGCAAACCCATTTACAGGAAGCTTACGAAAAATTTTTGGTATTTGTACTGCATACGAAGATGAGTGTAGGTAAAAGATTTACAATGTAGCGGCGACGA
Source organism: Capra ibex (assembly GCA_006410555.1). NCBI lineage: Eukaryota > Metazoa > Chordata > Mammalia > Artiodactyla > Bovidae > Capra > Capra ibex. The sequence continues at coordinate 1,595,061 of SJYO01004576.1, read as the reverse complement.
CGTCTTTACCGAAGGACGACGTAGAACCCCCCTACCTTGGCTACGACGTTTACTCTTTGGCCCAAGGAGAAGAGACAGACGTCTCTCATGCAGACTGGACCCTCCTGTCAGACAGGGAGGAGGAGAACATTCGTTCCCGGCGTAGACGGGTAGAAAGGGGCCTCTCGACCCCCGCCAAAGAGTCGTTCCCTCGTAGAAGCCTTTATCGTCTCGTCCCGGGCTGGAAAGAGTCGGGGGAGGGCGGGACTGGAGGTCCGAGCTTAGTCTCCCCTGCGGCCCCCTTGGTGCTGCAGGTGCCTCGTAGCCGGAGCAGAGGCCCGCCGTGTGAGGGTGCACGTGACGAGCCGATTGGACGTCTAAGGGGAAGTCACGGTCGCCTCCTTTGTGGGGGAGGGGTCTCCGCTCCGGTGACCGTCCTCGTGCACTCTGTCCGACCCCCGGGTCGTCGAGTGCCCCAGACTTGAACTCAGGATCCGACGACTCTTCCACTGGAGGGATACCCAAGTTGGTGGCTCGAGTCTGTCCGGTGGCGAGTCTCACCCCGTATCACTTACGGTAAACACACAAACGACACCTGTGACTCCGTAAAACCGGTTTTACTGTCAAACTAAAGTAATTTGAAAAGGTTCTCGGCGGCCTTCGTACCCTGGCAAACACGAACGTTGTGTCCCCCTTGCCCGAAGGTGGTCACAGGTGGATCGTCCACCTGTCGTGATAAGTGGAAGGGTTCCGACTAGGACAGTCCAGGAAAAAGAAAAAACTCTTAGATCTTCCGAGATTTACAACACAGCTCCGGAGAAGTGACTACTTTCGTTGCGTCAGGAGCCTTCCACACTGGGGTCCTCGACGCGAGTGACCGAGTAGACTTGCGTGCGGACGGGTACCCCCAGGATTGGGCTGAGGAGAAACACCTGTGCAGTCACCGCCCCCCCCGTAAAGAGTGGAAGGGTCGTAGACAAAGGGAAAGGTATCGTACGGAATGGGTGTAAACCCGTTACGGGGTGGACAGGGGAGGGTTTGGGTACGAGGCATTTAACACTGGTAGCTTGCTCGAATGACTCGACAAATATTCTTTCTGTCACGGAAAGTGTGCGACACATATGCTTGAGTACCCTGCCCCTGCTTTCTCCGGCGGGGGGGTTCCTGGCACCCCCTCTCCCCACCCCAGAGGAGAGAGCCCGCTACCAAGACGTAGCACTACAGGCACACTACGGGTAGTCGACCAGACAGCGAACAAGGAAGAGGCGAAGGAAGGGGAGGAGAATAAAGGAGAAAGAAAGGAGCCGGGGGTGAGGGGGTGGGGTTGGTTGGGCCCCCTCACTGAGACAGCGTGAACCGTATCTAGGAACCTACTCCAGTGTCTAAGAGTGGAACACTTTATACTGCCGCAATGTACACGTGAATAAAAAATTGTCGAAATAACTTTTGTTCCGTGTCTAGTCACTTAATAGTGTTCTTTATCTTGTAGAAGGTCCAGTCCCGTGTCTCGTTGTACTGGTGGGTCTTCGGTGTGTTCGGTGGAAACCCACTACGGTGGAAGGGAAGATTCCCGTTGGCGACGGACTCCCGATTCTGGTACTTGTCCCAACCCTTGTGTGTAAGGTGACACTGGCCGATACAGCGAGCGAAATCGGGACACTCTAGGCTCGTGCCGTGCACACGCCAAAGAAATCGACTACAGTCCTGACGTACCATAAAGTAACGTGTTTATAAGTGTATACAAATTGGTAATGTTACGACTCTCAGTAAAGTCAAGTCAAGTCAAGTCAACGAGTCAATACAGGCTGAGACGTTGGGGTACTTAGCGTCGTGCGGTCCGGAGGGACAGGTAGTGGTTGAGGGTCTCAAGTGAGTTTGAGTACAGGTAGCTCAGTCACTACGGTAGGTCGGTAGAGTAGGAGACAACAGGGGAAGAGGAGGAAGGAGGTTAGGAAGGGTCGTAGTCAGAAAAGGCTACTCAGTTGAGAAACGTACTCCACCGGTTTCATAACCTCAAAGTGAAATCGTAGTCAGGAAAGTTTCTTGTAGGTTCCTGACTAGAAGTCTTACCTGACTAACCTAGAGTAACGTCAGGTTCTCTAAGAGTTCTCAGAAGAGATTGTGGTGTCAAGTTTTCGTAGTTAAGAAGTCGTGAGTCGAAAGAAGTGTCAGGTTGAGAGTGTAGATATGCACTAGTGACCTTTTTGGTATCGGAACTGATCTGTCTGGAATCAACCGTTTCATTACAGAGACGAAGAGTTATACGATAGATCCAACCAGTATTGAAAGGAAGGTTCCTCATTCGCAGAAAATTAAAGGACCGACGTTAGTGGTAGACGCCAATAAAGCCTCGGGTTTTTTTATTTTCAGACTGTGACAAAGGTGACAAAGAGGTAGATAAACGGTACTTCACTACCCTGGCCTACGGTACTAGAAGTAAAAGACTTACAACTCGAAATTCGGTTGAAAAAGTGAGAGAAGAAAGTGAAAGTAGTTCTCCGAGAAATCGAGGAGAAGTGAAAGAGGGTATTCCCACCATAGTAGACGTATAGACTCCAATAACTATAAAGAGGGTCGTTAGGACTAAGGGTCGAACACGAAGAAGTTCAGGTCGTAAAGAGTACTACATGAGACGTATATTCAATTTATTCGTCCCACTGTTATATGTCGGAACTACATGAGGAAAAGGATAAACCTTGGTCAGACAACAAGGTACAGGTGAAGATTGACAACGAAGGACTCGACGTATGTCCAAAGAGTTCTCCGTCCAGTCCACCAGACCATAAGGGTGGAGAAAGTCTTAAAAGGTGTCAAAGAACACTAGGTGTGTCAGTTTCTGAAACCGTATCAGTTAACAGAGATAACCCCGATAAAACTTATTAAGACGCTACCAGTAATAATATGGAAATAAAACTACGTGTTTATGTGTGTGAAGAAGACCCATGTCTGAATCCTTAGTGGTCCAGTATCCCATACTTATAGAAGTGGAAGTCATTTATTCAGTAACCCGGTTAAAAGTGTGAGGAGCGTCATGTAAATTAAGTGTAAAAATGGATTGGGACAATAGTAGAAAAATTTTTTTAGAGTCGGTAACATCAACGTAGTGTAAAATTAAACGTAAAGTGTTAAATTAAACGTTAAGGAACCATTAATTATTTCCCTTTGTGGAAGAGTATATAAATGACGGTAAACTCGTCATAAAAGTATAAAAATACATAAGACTTCGACACAACTACCTACGAATGTCCAAACGTCAATCATAAACGTAGTATTTAGGGAAATAAAGAGAACGAAAGTTAGAAAGACACGAAGACATAATTTTATCGTGGAAAATATTTTTTCGTATATCAATCTCAAATAACGAAAATAGGTCGGACTACTAGGGTCGGAATTTAACTCAACCAGGGAAACGAATCACTCAGTGGCAGGAGAGTAGACATAGACGGTAAAGACAAACAAAAGTCACTCTGGGTAGAGAAAATACAGAGAACAAAACGAAAAACAGAAAAAGTTCCTATTAGTTTATACAAATTACTAAACTAAAAAGGGAGGTAATTTATCCGTCAATATGTCAGAAAGCAACGAGACGATCACCAACGGTCCCTTTAGTCTTGTATGTGGTAAATGGATAATGTGGGATTGTGTTCAAACGAAAGGTGACGGAGGTATTGTTGACTTGGAACCTTGGGAAGTGAAGGTAAATGGAAGGAGGACGAACTCAATATCCATCGACTGGAAATTTAAAAAAATTTACCGTAACTTTTAAATTAAATAACGGAACCTTTAGTGTGGTCCGTTATAATCAAAACAAAAAGTTATTTACCAGCTAGATACAAATATGTACATAAATGGGAAAGGTAGAGGGACGGTGGCCAAGGCAAGGGACCAAAGGTAATATAAAAACGGACAGGTAAGCCCCAGAAGAAAGACGAACTTCTCTCCAAAAGTACTTCGAAAAAAAGTACTTCTAGACAACCATTATTTAGGAGAGAAAAAAAGTGTTTTATAGAAATAAAACGTAAGTCTCAAATTCCCCGAAGGGTTCACCGAGTCACCATTTCTTAGACGGACGGTTACGTCCGTTACGTCCTCCGCACCCAAGTTAGGGACACAGTCCTTCTAGAGGACCTCATCGTTTACCGTTGGCTGCGGTCATGAAAACGGACCTTGTAAGGTCCCTGTGTCCTCAGACCACCCAATGTCAGGCATACCAGCGTCTCTCAACCAGTACTGACTCGTCGATGTGTGTCTGTGTGTGTGTGCGTGTGTGTGCGCGTATATACGTGTGTACGTGTGTGCGTGTGTACGTGTGTACGTGTGTGCGCACGTGCGCGTGTGTGTCCTAACATCCTAGAAAAATGACCTACGTCTTAAGACCCGACCACCCTAGGCGAGAGGACAACGACCACTACGACTGGGGCAAGAGACGCCGGACGAAGGGGGTATAGACGACTCTTCAGTAGACAGTCGGGGTGTCGACGAGGTCGTTTCCGTCACAAAGAATACGAGGATATTCTGGAGGGAACAAAAGTCGTAAAGATAGTACTTCTCGGACCTAATAAAAACGAACAATAATAAAATGAAGAAAGAAGAGGTCGAAAGCACTCAGTAAAACTCAGATGTGGTAACGTAAAGTGTCTTTCAGATATAAACATTTAAGTTTAACATATTTTAATCCATAAGAAGTTTACATCGCAGAAACTTCACTTTGTCAGATACGGGACGAATCTTACGGTCAATGTTCCTAGAATCCGTAAAAGTGAACGAAAGGCAACAAAAGGACTGTAAAGATGTAAAGGAGCCGATCAACAGGAGGACACGAGGTCGACCCTTAGGACGGTGGTAGGTGAAGTGTGCTCGACGAAAGACGGTACAGATTCAGAGAATTTGACTGGGAATTGACAAGTGTAACATAGGAAGTCAAGATCTCACAAGTAAACTGTCCACTTGGATAGGTAGACAAACCGGGTGGACAATCGAACGAAAGATTCAGACATGACACAAGTAAAGTTCGCACGTCGTGACTGAGTCAATGTGCACATGTACATAAGTGTGAAGGACCTCAGAAAAGGGTGTGCCCAGTAATATCTCGCACCTCGTCTCGAGGGACACGACGCATTATCCAGGAATATAGAATACTATAGTGCACATACACCTTAGATTTTTGTCTCGTGTCTCCTGGAAGAGATACTTTGTCTTTACCTGAATGTCCACACCTTCTTGTTTGAGACCAATAGTCCCTCATTCTCCCTCCCCCACTTAACCCTCTAACCCTACCTGTATATGTGTGATGATATATAATCGACAAAAACTTCTACAATAAGCGATCGTAAAATTTTTTAAAATGAACCCATTTTAATCAATGTTACAATACAATGAAGGTCCGCATGTCGTTTCAGTTAGACAATGCGTTTGTGTTTGCAGGTGAGAAGAAATCTAAGGACTGAGTATGTGTGGGGACTTCTCATAGCTCATCCCAGAAGACGTGACTGTCACCCAGGTACAATCGATACACAAAATGCGTGTCACCACACACACCCAACTAGGGTCAGAGGGTTCAAGGGGAGGGGAGGAACGAGGGACCATTGGGCGTTCAGACAAAAGATTGGACATTGAGAGAAAACCGAAACACCTATTATTCAAGTAAACATGAGAAAAAATTATAAATAAAAATGATTAAAAAATAAAACCGGTACGACCCAGAACCAACGAGGTGCGCCCGAAACAGACCAACGTCTCTTACCCCCGAAGAGTGACGTCACCGCAGGAAGAGAACAACCCCTGTGTCCGAAGTCCTCAACGCGGCTCACCTGAGGTATGATCAGCGGGTGTCCGAGTCGACGAGGTGTCGTACCCCTGGGAGGAGCCTGGTCTCTACCTTGGGTGCAGGGGACGTGACCGTCTGCTTAAGACTCGGTGACGTGGCGGTCCCTTCAGGTCAGTGACCATAAAATTTCACGAATAGACGATTCCGCCTGTGAACAAACGTAATGTAGACCCAGAGAAAGATAACAGACAAAAGAGAAGTAAACATAGTATACTGAGATACAGGAGGGTCCCGAGTGTCAGAAATTAGATTACGGTCTGTGACGTCTATGTCCTAAAACATATGTTGTAGGGTTCCCACAATAGATTCGGTCTCTCGCAAGTAGAACGGAGATGATCTGTCTGTGTCACACCTGACTGGTGGAAGTAGATTGGGTCCCAACGGATGTCCGTTGGGACGGGACCGGTCTGCACTGTACACAGGTGCTGTCGACAAGGTAAATTTTATCAAGAGTGGTTCAGATTTCCTCTGGGTGGCACTTCGAAGGGGCCGGTATTCACCAAAATGACCTCGCGTCGGTGCAACCACCACAGACACCGACGCAGAGAGGGAGTCGTCGTCCGCGCCCAACACCACTGTCTCTGGGGCACCGGGCGTCTCGACTTTTGTGACTGACGACCCGAAGACGTATTTCGGTTCACGCGGTCGGTCTTGATCCGCTTCAGCTCCGACTCCACGTCGCATGGAGGAAACAGGGAAGAACGTCCCGTGCACTGCCTCTCGGTCGTCCGAGGGGTGCGTAGAAGGGGACCACCCAGGACCCGAGACATAGCGGTTGGGACGTGAGACGACCTCCCGGAGGGACGAGACGTCTCCGAACGCTCAGCCCCACGGTCGGCCCGTGCTCCGGGACCCAGACACAAGAGTCAGAGGTCGGACTCTGAGAGGGTCCCGAAACGAGTGGAGGAGTAGCATCTCGGGTTTAGGACGGAGGAGGGAACACAGGTCTTCGCCGTTCTCCTGGTCGCTCCTCCACGGAGACAAGAGTCGCAGGCCAGTGAGCCGAAGAGCCTCGAGGGCGTCGGGAGACTGGGACGTTTGGCGATGAACCCAAAAGTATAGTCAGAGTCATCGTCGGAGCTGTGATGTTGACGAACTAAGATGGGACTTTACCTTTACGGGGATTTTAAAATGAGAATTGAAAGTGTAAATTTTGACAATAGGTGGACCTTAATGAAAGACACAAATCTTCCTTTATGGTCTCAAGTAAAAGGAGGACATCCTTATCGGTCATCCGGTAGGGTACCTAAACGGACCCAAGACACCACAATGAAGACTGTATTTAACTCAAAGACGTGTGTGTCTAAACATGACTTTGAAATCCAGATAGAAACCAAGTTATTGTTTGAAGGGATTCAGAGTGTCTTTTATTAATAATTATACTGCCTTCAGGAGAGTGAAAAACGAAAAAGAAGTCATACCGGAACTTACTCCCGAAACGCAAAGGTACATTTAAAATCCTAAAAGGGTAATCAAATAACATTTTTTAATTGGTTTTTTTTTTTAGGGTTTGTTTGTTTACTTTGGACAACCACAAACCTAGCGGTAACGCAATGGAGACATCTATTTATTCCCCTCTGACTGTTGAAATGTTATAATTTAAAAGGTCAGGTGTGTGAGGTGTGTAGGGAGGTAAATTAATCCAGAAGGAATTAAAGGAGTCGTGTCAAAAGGGTCGAGAAGATTAGCAAGAGTCACCGTCACAACTAGATTTAATTGAACGGGTGGTAAAGGCTTTCTTGAGTGGGTACACAATAGAATTAATGTGTCTTACCTCACGGTAGCCGTAACAAGACAAAAACGAATAAGTAAGTTGAGATATTAGATACAACTAAATACTATGGTTGAAATAACGAAGATTAACGACATATGATTAGGATGTTATAGGAAGTGTGTCTTCCACTAGAATGTTTTATTATTCTAAATTTTCAGTCATAATTTTCTTTGTTCTCATTTTTTAAGGATCGCTTTCGGTCTGTCTATCAGTTATACATATACTTCTGTGCGTTGGAACGATTATCAGTTTCTTTACGTTTATTACCGTCTTTGGTTGTCTCATAACATTTGGTTAATAGGAAGTTAATTTTTATTTATTTAAAAATTTTCTTTACGTTTATTTTTGTGATCGATGGTGATGATAAAGATAGTCTAGTCGTTTCTAATTTCTTTTTCTGAATACCGCGAGTGTAAATCACTCCTAAACCCTTTTCTCGGTGAGGGCAACAAATGCCGACCCTCAATTTTCAGTCAAACAGTTGTAAACTGTTTTACTTTACGCACGTACGAGAAATTATGCCGACCGAAAGAGGAACTGTAAGTAGTCTGTTTTCGTGGTGGCATTCGAGTGCGTGTTCGAATATTGTGCTATCAGAAGCACTACGACCCATATTTTCTCTTGTTGCCAAGTTTGTTGTCTGAGTAGGGACTTGTCTTCTGACGTCTGCACGCGAGAACCAGTAGAGATGTTCACGACACAAAACGTCTGAAATTTTGTATTAGACTTTTATACTGTGTTTTTCTACGAAATCGATGCGTCACTACACTTTTGTTTAGGTCCGAGGACTCTCACAATGACTCTGTAGAAAGAAACATCGACGCCAAAGGTATTGATCGTCCATCCTGACCAGCCCTCCCCCGAAGCCGTCAGTCTGACAGACACAGTCTGGGTCCAAACCCCGTTGAGACCCGTTTAGGGTACCGAAGGACACAGAACACTTGATTAGGTATATTTTGTGAGTCTGTTTCGGTCAGTCCGTCTTGTGCCGTAATGGGTGACGATCCATTGGACGTGTTCTTGTCACCATTGAGTACATGTCCTTCTGCAGACTTTATTGTCCGTGTTATAAGAAGTGTCACGGATAGAGACCCAAAATAAAGACTCAATTGGTACGAGTAGTATCAACTTAAAACTTTCCTCGTACTGATAAGAAGAGTACGATTACTCTGCTAATGTTTCTATGAAACATTAGAAGATATTGACTCTTTGAACTATTTCCATTCTACCTGGAAAATTTTCTCTTCCACGATCCCTGGTGAAAAACCCATGTCCTACGAGTGGGACGATTCGGAACCATTGTTGGACCTCCCGCTTTGTAGATGGGGTCCTCCATCCGAGTACCTTTTTACTTTCTTTTTATGCATCGGAGTCCGTGTGCCCCGGACTGAGAATGGTCTTAGGAACTCGAGGTCCGTTTTTCATTAAATAACTTTGACTTTTTTTTTTTTTTTACGATGAACCGGCAATGAGAGAGGGAGGTTCATAATTGAAAATTTCCAATATCACGTGATAAAAGGTAATTCTTTACCCTATTTATCGTTACGTGAATGTCAATTTAATCATTTAAAGTAAAATCTGGAGACCAATTGAAAATCGTTGTTAAATTCCGAAAGTCGATGGGAACGTCTCGTAAATTACGAAAAAGACTTTTATCGAGTGTACTATTTATATTTACGGATACCCATTAAATTTTCTCTTATTTCTTGGTGCACCCCACGAAATCTTACAAAGAAGCCCTAAGAGACATTGAAGAACCCTACGTCCGAATCAGTCCACGACGACCGGAAATCGTGAGTTCGGTTCAACTGTTAGTGGAGTCCGTCGACTGGAGAGACTAACCTTGGGAAGAGTCCTGCTGAGTGGTGCCCGAAGAACCCAAGGAGGAGACACTACGTGGATGAGGTGCCTCGGTCTCTGGTCACGGTCGTACAACCACCGACACATGTGGGGTCCCGTCACAACCTTCCTGCTCGTTTCCCCGACGTGAACTGGAACCAGAGAGCCAGTCGTGACGTACGACCGTGGTCCACGGTCTTGGTCGGGACTGACGTCGGGTGGGGAAGGAGCTGGGTCCCCGGACGCCGTTGGGGCCGACTTTTGTGTGTCTGTGTGTCCTTATCTCTAGAATAAGAGGCGATAGTCGTATTTCCTTTCGTCCGGAAGTCACACCTAGCCTTGGTGCAGAGTCGTTACGACCCGGGTCCCGACCTGCTAGTCCATGCAAGGTTCAAGACGAGAGACCCCCCGAGAGGTGACGAAGAGTCCCAACAAGACCCGCCCCACTCCCACTTGGGCGTCGGGTGACAACCGAGTCCTACAGGGACACTCTGGTGTTCCTTCGGGCGGTGGTCCCTTGGTACCCTCACACAATCAGCGAGCACACACAGGTTGAGAGACGTTGGGGTGCCTGACATCGGGTGGTCCGAAGACACAGGTACCTCAAGAGGTCTGTTCTTATGACCTCACCTAATGGTAAGGGAAGAGGTCTCCTTGAACGTTTGGGTCCCAAGCTTGGGACCGGAGGGCGTAGCGTCCGTCTAAGAAATGACAAACTCGGTGGCCCCTTCATCGAGTGGTCCCTTGGCACTGACAAGCGATTCCTTCTCTGACCCCAGTGTGAGCCCAGTTTGAGAGAGGAGGGGAGGGGCGGGACGAGGACGGGGGAGCTGACACCGGACAGGTCCTCCGAGGAGGCAGAACTCCGCGTGTCGACGGTCCGGGCGGAGGGGAATTGCGACCGAAGGAGGCGTCGTAGACGAGGAGGCCACCTCGAGGCCGGGGCGCCGGGGACGACAGGACGCCAGGCCTCACCTCGAGGCAGAGGAGGTCCGGAGTCCCGAGGGATCGTCAAAAGGGTCTCCGGCATGTCACGAACGACGTCTGCGGGACCGACACGAGACCTCGGGTTCTCTGGATCTAAGAGGAGGACTCCGAACGGCGTTTACGGTGGCACACGAAGGGGTGACGTCTATGACGACCAAGTTGTGGCCCAGATGGACGAGTGTCTCGGGTTCTCCGTTCCGTCGGACATCGTCTTCGACCTGGACGACGCTCGGGACGGGACGAGACCCGGTCCAGGGCCGAGTCGTGGGACCTCGTCGTAAGGGTCCCCCGTTGCACCTCGGATGGGCCGAGGGACGAGGAGAGGAACACCTTCCACTATATCGACGTCACACAACAGACGAGTCTTCCCTTAAAGGGTCGTACGAGGTCCGGTGACTCGGGGACTTCTACGGGGAGGGGGTCTCTCGTCTCCGGACTGAGAATCACAACGAACGGAGTGTGGGAGACCTCGGGTGCCCTGGACGATCCGGGAGGTCCCTTGAACGACGGAGGGTAAGTTGACCAGACTAAAATGTGTAGTACCCGCATCGACCCCGAGGTTTTAGTGACACTTGTCACTGGTTTCGGTGTTTTAATTTTCTGCGAACGAGGAACGCTCTTTTAGACACTGTTTGGATAATAATATAGTATTTCGTATAGTATTCCGTCTCTGTGGGGAAACGGTTGTTTCCAGACAGATCAGTTGCGACACCCAAAAGGTCGTCGCACATACCTACACTGTCAACCGGGTATTTTTCCCACTCTGACGGTTTCTTGACTACGAAAGATTCACACCACGACTCCTTCCGAGAACTCTAAGCGAGCCTGTCGTTCCTCTAGTTTGGTCCGGTAGGAGTTCCTTTAGTCGAGACTTGTAAGTAACCTTCCTAACTACGACGACAACTTCGAGGTTATGAAACCGGTGGACTATGTTTCTCAGCTGAGTAACCTTTTCTGGGACTACGGCCCTTTCTAACTCCCGTTATCCTCTTCTCCCGTCGTCTCCTACTCTACCAACCTACCACAGTGACTGAACTACCTGTACTCAAACTCGTTCGAGACTCTCTACCGCTACCTGGCCCTCCGGACCGGACGACGTCAGGTACCCCAGCGCCTCTCAACATGTGTCGATTTCCCATATTGTCTGGGTACGCCACGACCTGCAACCCACAAGTCCACCGGGACCTGAGACCTCTCAGTGGTATTCTGAGATTTATACGGGAGAACAGACGGGGAGCACTCGTGTCTGGTGAGTGCTCGAGGGAGGACTTCCCCTACCTTCTCTCCCGAAGGTGGGTCAGTTACCAGTACCTGACGTCGACCCGCCACGTGATTGGACGAGGACGTTTCTGGCGAAGGCCGGGTCTCGACGCAGCGCGCGATCCACCGACCTAGACACCGGTATAACTGGCAGAAGACGGTACCGGATCCATTCAAAGTACGCCCGGTCAAACTATTTAATTTCTCTATATATCACTACTGACCCGAAGGGACCACCGAGTCTCCAATTTCGTTGACGGACCTTACGCCCTCTGGGTCCAAACTAGGGACCCAGCCCTTCTAGGGGACCTCTTCCTTTACCGTGGGGTGAGGTCATGAGCACGGACCTCTTAGGGTACCTCCCTCCTCGGACCATCCGACGTCAGGTACCCCAACGTTTCTCAACCTGTGCTGACTCACTGAAGCGTGTTATCACTACTGATGATAGGGATATAAAAATTCAGACGAGAGACGGAGACGAGGGGGGGTTTCTACATCGACACGAAACAAAATTGAAAATAAATAAATAAGAGAACCAGAAGAGTTGTCACTATCTGGTTACCTTGTTGAGTTATTACCTTGTTGACACTCCTAAGAGGTCGACGTGTTATGCGGGGGAGGAGGTCTCGTCTGCGGACTGAGAAGTACACCGAATAGAGTGTGGGAGACCTCGAGTGTCCTGGACGATTCCGGACGCTTATGATTGAAACGTAAGACCCTGTCCGTCTGTGGTCTGTCGTTAGATGTCTGTGTCTTCTGTGTCCCAGTCGGTATGGGTCCTGTCCTGAGGAACATAATGGCACAGGTCGTGCGGAGGTGACGTGGCCCCCGGTCTCACCCCGACACCCGTAAACCCATATTTGCAGTCAGGTCGGGTCATCAGAGAGACAACAAACGAGGAAAGGGGGTACGTACAACGGATTCTCTCCACCGGTCTGTCTGATCATCTTTGGTCAATGACTCCAAGGGTGTCTCGTCACCTCCCCGACCCTGGTCCGAACGGACCTCTCAGACGGGACTAGAGTCGGACCCGAAGGTCATCGGAGGTCGTGTGTTGGGTCCCTCGTGTGTGAAAGTGTCTCCTGAGGTCTCCCCCTACTCCCTCCCTTCCGAAAGGGAAGCACCGACGTGTCTCAACAGTTCTGACCTGAACAGAATGTTCCTGACCTCGTCGACTCAGACCCGTCGACGGGTTCAAAACCGGTCTTGTAACCCAGTTTCGACGAAGGTTTCGGGAGCCGGTAATGGTAAATTACGCGGGTAGTAAGTTCAAATCCTCTGGAACAAAAGAGTCTAATACCGACCTTGGTCGCCGAAACTCCCGGTTCTGTGACACTTTTCCGACCATAACTTGTTTTAGTTCCTGGATCCTCCGTCGAGACAACGACGACACACTTTTTCGACGGGGACCGACATGTAGGTCACTTTTTCGCCGGAATCTAAGTACGCGTGTACGTTGGGTCACCCGGGAAACTTCGAACTTATTTGTCGGATCCGGAAGTTTCACCGGCATAACACTTACGTTTGCAAGGTCCTGAGACACTGTACCGACTTCCCTTAGATGTCTAGAACCAGAGGTCATTCTAGTAGTCTTACTACTCACGAACGACTCACAATCAGTACCACGTGCGCAAAGAGTGAATTGTCTACTTCCTTGACTCCGAGCCTCTCCCATTCCCTCGACGGACCGGTGCGGGTCGTCCTACCGTCTCGAACTTACGTTTGCGTCCCCCGTGCTTAGACTCGTCCTTCGACGGGGAGAGGACACGACTGAGTAGAGGTCGGGGTGAGATACCGAAAAGGAGGATCACAAGTAGTGACGTTTTACTCTTTGGGGTCTGAGTCCCACGTCGGGGTGGAGACGGAGAAACGTTGTAAGACCAACCTTTCGACTCGGACGGGTCCCGAGGACCGTAAAGGGGTGGAGGGGACCCGATGTCCCTCCGTCACGAACACAGGCCGAGACAGAAGGCCACTCTTTCTCTAGCCGTCACGGTTTCCGAAGTCAGTGCACCATTCTCCACGGAAAGGTAAAGAATGTTGTACTGTGGGATACAAAAGAAAAAGACTTATGTCCTGTTAACGAATACTCCTTTCAGACCTAGAAATGCTGGATATCGGACTGGAAGTTTATAATCGACATCACGTACGACAGACGGTCCGGAGCTGACTGTGTCTCGTTTGTGAGTTTCTCTGCTAAGGTAAGAAGGTAGAGCTTTTCTCCCCTCTGTGTGAAAAGGTTTCCATCCTATTAATTTAGGTGGGGTTTAACACCAGTCTAAAAGACTGAAAATAACCTTAATGTTTGCTTACGAGTTATGATCATACTTTAATAAGTCAATCGATCCGTCTATAAATATAGTTGTTACTTTGTGTGTTAAGTCTGCGCCCTGCAAAAGGAACTTGTGTATTCCATTTATTATGTCTCAAGACAGTAAAGACCTGAAGTCAGACAGAGTCGAACCATCTGTAGGTAAATTTTTGGGGCTTTCGTCTGTCATCAAACAAATTAATTGCAAACGAACTTTACTTATACGTAATGGAACCCGTATAAATTCAAACGAGTGGTACTTGCATTGTTATCGACAATGGATTTCTTACTCAAGTGCAGGGAAGTGTACGATCGATGCGAAGACAAACAAAAGAAAGATATCGTAAACTAATGTGGTTCAGAGACGTCTCCCAACTTACGTTCCTACCGCGGCCTTCCGAGACCGCTTTTTCCCAAAGTCAACCACGACCGAACGTAGCGACCGAGGTCCACGAGTGGACGGGAAATAGAAACCGAACTCCGAGTTGGCCCACTGGGGGTCCGTCGGGGACCCACACCTCCCGTATCACTTCCTAACAACAAACTTCGGGATTGCTCCTTTCGCACACGATCTCCGAAGGAGGGTTGGGGCTAGACCCGAACCGTTCTCCACTTTCCTGCCCGTAGGCGTCTTCGTGATCCAGACCACTGCGACCCGAAGGAAGAGACAACTAGGGGACAGGTGGAAGACCCTGGGGACCTCGGGGGGTCGGACCCCACCGGGGTTGAGGACAGTTTTGCGTGTACCCAAAGCCCGTCATGAAAGAAGAAGTTCAAGGACGAAGAGAGTCGGTCGTACAAGAAGACATATTCCCCTCCCCTCTCCACCCTTGTGTCTAATAAATGTACAGATAAGGTGAAAAAGTAAATTTTTATAGTAGAGGTAACAAGACTTGCACGTTTTTTAACTTCCAGACCCCGAAACGGTCTCTTTACGTCCCTCCTCAGTCCTTCCCCTTTGTGGGTCTGACGCGACGTTAGAGTAATGATACCCTCTCTCCACAGGGCGGAGACCCGGGGAGGGAACCAAAGGTCCTTCAGCTCTACGTCTTAAATGGATTAGGCCTCCGAGTCTCCCTCTGGTCTCCCGCCCGTGAGGGGTGTCTGAGTCAAGGAAACGGAAGTCCCAAAAAGGACACTCATCCAGAGCTCAAATACTCGAGTCACTCAAACGTGTCTTTGCCGGACCGGGCGTCCCAGAACAAACCGAACACGAGGTGAAGTACCAGAAAAGGGGACGTCGGTCGTCGGACGTCGCCTCTTCGGAGTCGGGACGCACCTCGGACTGAAGACTGGGGGAGAAGCCGAGGTCGGTCAAGGGAGTCCGAAAGACGAAGGAGGGGTGCAAGGAGAAGTGGAGACTAGTTAGGACAGAGGACTGTGTGACCGAGACGTTCCGTCCGGGGAGGAGACCACTGCGGACGTGCCCAAGGGTGGAGGTCGTGGGACCTCTCGCGAGGTCAATGTAGGGAATTCCGGTGGAGGTCCCCGTAGGCGTGGAGTGGGGTCTGTCTCCCCGACCGTCCAGTTCGTGGCCCACACCCTGGTGGTCTCCGTCCCTGGGTGTGACTCTCCCGGCCCCGCGTCCCGGTGAGTGCACGTTCCCGACAGACAGGTTGGGGATCACACCCGCACAAACGAGAACGTGTGCTCTGGAGACTTGGACACCTTAGTCGGCGAAAGAATCTGTTTCGGACCCCACCGTCCTCGTCATCTGAGACTGAACTCGTCCTACCACCACTTAGACTTTAAATTGAAACCTCTTAATTACTAGTGAACAGACACAACCTACCACTCCCGCAAACACTAAAGTTCTAACCCAACACTCCTAAGGCGGTCGACCTACCGTGAGGTCTGAGAACTCGTACCAGTCTGACACGTCTACATCCTCCTTTTCCCCCTCGGGGACTCCCGGCGCCGGACTTCACACCCACTGTGCACCCATGGTTCCGTTCTATATGTCTTTTGTTCATTTTTCTGGGTTTAACAGTTCACAAAGGAAAGGTAAACAATAAAAATGTGGTAAGAAAGGTGAAAAAAAGGTTTGGTTAATAACGGGTAAACAGGGTCTTAGAAACGAATAGATTCCTTCGATAGCTGGGTGACGTCAAACAGTACAAAGGTACTTGCAAAGAATGGTAAAAAGAAACTGAAGTGTATTTCTTTAATAAATAAATTTACATTCCCGGATCTCCTCGATAGGGTGCGACTTCCAGTCCTTCCCGTCGTCACTCCTCTATCGGGAACAGGTTCCATTCCTCGTCACCGACACGAAACGACCTCGTCGGCACTTCTCTATGGGGTACGGGTTCCATTCTCTTTGGGTTCATTCTACCATCCACAACGTTCTCCCGTAGTCTCCCGTCTGTGTGACTTTGGTATGAGTGTCTATAGATCAGTTACATTAGTGTGATCCTGGTGTCGGAATAGATTGAGTTACTTTGATTCGGTACGGGCGCCCCGTTGGGTTCTGCCCGACCAGTACCACCTCTCCAGACTGTCTTACACCAGGTGACCTCTTCCCTTACCGTTTGGTGAAGTCATAAGAACGGAACTCTTGGGGTACTTGTCATACTTTTCCGTTTTACTATCCTATAACTTTCTCCTTGAGGGGTCCAGTCATCCATGGGTTATACGATGACCTCTAGTCACCTCTTTATTGAGGTCTTTCTTACTTCACAACCTCGATTTCGTTTTTGTTATGGGTCGACACCTACACTGACCACTATCTTCGTTCCAGGTTACGACATTTCTCGTTATAACGTATCCTTGGACCTTACAGTCCAGGTACTTAGTTCCGTTTAACCTTCACCAGTTTGTTCTCTACCGTTCCCACTTGCAGCTGTAAGATCCTTAGTCGTTTGATTTTACCTGACCTTACCCACTTAAATTGAGTCTACTGGTAATATAGATGATGACGCCCGTCCTTAGGAAGTCTTCTTTACCTCGTCGGTAGTACCAGTTGTTTTTCTCAGGTTTTACGTCATGAACCTACGTTAGAGTTTTTGCTGTCTTACTAGAGACAAGCAGAGGTTCCGTTTGGTAAGTTATAGTGTCATTAGGTTCAGATACGGGGTTGGTCATTACGACTTCTTCGACTTCAACTTACCAAGATACTTCTGGATGTTCTGGAAAATCTTGATTGTGGGTTTTTTCTACAGGAAAAGTAATATCCCCTGACCTTACGTTTTCATCCTTCAGTTCTTTGTGGACCTCATTGTCCCTTTAAACCGGAACCTTACGCCTTACTTCGTTCCGTTTCTGATTATCTCAAAACGGTTCTTTTACGTGACCAGTATTGTTTGTGGGAGAAGGTTGTTGTGTTCTCTTCTGAGATGTGTACCTGTAGTGGTTTACCAGTTGTGACTTTAGTCTGACTAATATAAGAAACGTCGGTTTCTACCTCTTCGAGATATGTCAGTTGTTTTTGTTCTGGTCCTCGACTGGCACCGAGTCTAGTACTTGAGGAATAATGGTTTAAGTCTGAGTTTAACTTCTTTCATCCCTTTTGGCGATCTGGTAAGTCCATACTGGATTTAGTTTAGGGAATACTAATATGTCACCTTCACTCTTTATCTAAATTCCCGGATCTAGACTATCTATCTCACGGACTACTTGATACCTTACTCCAAGCACTGTAACATGTCCTCTGTCCCTAGTTCTGGTAGGGGTACCTTTTCTTTACGTTTTTTCGTTTTACCGACAGACCCCTCCGGAATGTTTATCGA
>SJYO01004576.1:1499624-1576707 GCA_006410555.1 Capra ibex | reverse complement strand
CTTACTTCGTCCCGTTTCTGATTATCTCAAAACGGTTCTTTTACGTGACCAGTATTGTTTGTGGGAGAAGGTTGTTGTGTTCTCTTCTGAGATGTGTACCTGTAGTGGTTTACCAGTTGTGACTTTAGTCTGACTAATATAAGAAACGTCGGTTTCTACCTCTTCGAGATATGTCACAGTTGTTTTTGTTCTGGTCCTCGACTGGCACCGAGTCTAGTACTTGAGGAATAATGGTTTAAGTCTGAATTTAACTTCTTTCATCCCTTTTGGCGATCTGGTAAGTCCATACTGGATTTAGTTTAGGGAATACTAATATGTCACCTTCACTCTTTATCTAAATTCCCGGATCTAGACTATCTATCTCACGGAATACCTGATACCTTACTCCAAGCACTGTAACATGTCCTCTGTCCCTAGTTCTGGTAGGGGAACCTTTTATTTACACTTTTTCGTTTTACCGACAGACCCCTCCGGAATGTTTGTCGACACTTTTCTTCTCTCCGCTTTTCGTTTCCTCTTTTCCTTTCTATATTCGTAGACTTACGTCTCAAGGTTTCTTATCGTTCTTCTCTATTCTTTCGGAAGAAGTCGCTAGTTACGTTTCTTTATCTCCTTTTGTTGTCTTACCCTTTCTGATCTCTAGAGAAGTTCTTTTAATCTCTATGGTTCCCTTATAAAGTACGTTTCCACCCGAGCTATTTCCAGTCTTTACCATACCTGGATTGTCTTCGTCTTCTATAATTCTTCTCCACCGTTCTTATGTGTCTTCTTGACATGTTTTGTCTCGAAGTACTGGGTCTATTAGTACTACCACACTAGTGAGTAGATCTCGGTCTGTAGGACCTGACACTTCGGTTCGCCCGGAATCTTTCGTAGTGATGCTTGTTTCGATCACCTCCACTACCTTAAGGTCACCTCGACAAAGTTTAGGACTTTCTACTACGACACTTTCACGACGTGAGTTATACGGTCGTTTAACCCTTTTGAGTCGTCACCGGTGTCCTGACCTTTTCCAGTCAAAAGTAAGGTTAGGGTTTCTTTCCGTTACGGTTTCTTACAAGTTTGATGGTGGATTAACGTGAGTAGAGTGTACGATCATTTCATTACGAGTTTTAAGAGGTTCGGTCCGAAGTCGTCATGTACTTGGCACTTGAAGGACTACAAGTTCGACCAAAATTTTTTACGTCTCCTTGGTCTCTATTTTAACGGTTGTAGGTAACCTAGTACCTTTTTCGTTCTCTTAAGGTCTTTTTGTAGATGAAGACGAAATAACTGATACAGTTTCGGAAACTGACACACCTAATGTTATTTGACACCTTTTAAGGATTTCTCTACCCCTATGGTCTGGTGGACTGGACGGAGAACTCTTTAGACATACGTCCAGTCCTTCGTTGTCAATCTTGACCTGTACCTTGTTGTCTGACCAAGGTTTATCCTTTTCCTCATGCAGTTCCGGCATATAACAGTGGGACGAATAAATTCAATATACGTCTCATGTAGTACTCTTTGCGACTCGACCTTCTTTGTGTTCGACCTTAGTTCTAACGGCCCTCTTTATCGTTATTGGAGTCTATACGTCTACTGTGGTGGGAATACCGTCTTTCACTTTTCCTTGATTTTTCGGAGAACTACTTTCACTTTCTCCTCTCACTTTTTCAACCGAATTTCGAGTTGTAAGTCTTTTGTTTCTAGTACCGTAGGCCAGGGTAGTGAAGTACCCTTTATCTACCTCTTTGTCACCTTTGTCACAGTCTGAAATAAAACTCCCCAAGGTTTTAGTGACGTCTACCACTAACGTCGGTACTTTAATTTTCTGTGAATGAGGAACCTTCTTTTCAATACTGGTTGGATCTATCGTATAAGTTTTCGTCTCTGTAATGAAACGGCTGATTCAAGGTAGATCAGTTCCGATACCAAAAAGGACACAAGTACATACCTACACTCTCAACCTGACACTTCTTCCGACTCGCGGCTTCTTAACTACGCAAACTTGACACCACAACCTCTTCTGAGGACTCTCAGGGAACCTGACGTTCCTCTAGGTTGGTCAGGTAAGATTTCCTCTAGTCAGGACCCACAAGTAACCTTCCTAACTACGATTTCGACTTTGAGGTCATAAAACCGGTGGAGTACGCTTCTCAACTAAGTAACCTTTTCTGGGACTACGACCCTCCCTAACCCCCGTCCTCCTCTTCCCCTGTTGGCCCCTACTCTACCGACCTACCGTAGTGACTGAGCCACCTGCACTCAGACTCACTTGAGACCCTTAACCACTATCCGTCCCTCCGGACCGCACGACACTAAGTACCCCCTTCGTTTCTCAGTCTGTGCTGACTAGCTGACTTGACTTGACTTGACTTCCTAGACTAGAAAAGGACTTCTTCCTTTCGCAATCATCTTGATTTCTTCGACCCTCTGTACACTGTCCGTTTGCAGGTCTTTCCGACGTCTTCGAGCGCAAACAGTGTCAGCAGCAGGGGGCCCTTAAGAAGGAGACTCGGAGAGTGTGCTACGAGTGCACCCAGAGTGGCTCCCCTGGTAGAGGACGAACCCCCGAGGAAGGGATGTTACGTAAGTTTTCCGTGGTTGATTTATGTCATTCTCGGGTCTTTCGACGATTTTCCTATAGTAATTTACTAGTATAAAAGTTTAAACTTTATTTTAGTGTCCACCTGTGGTTTGGTGGTTCGACCTTTGTTTCGCGAACAGACCACTATAGTGTCGTGTGTCGGTGTACCTGTGTGTGCGTGTCACTGTGTGTGTCGATGTGGTGTTGTGTGTGTGAGTGTGTGCCCGTGTACCCGTGGGTCTGTACCTGTGTGTGTGTCATTGTGTGTGTCGATGTGGGTATTGTGTGTGTGAGTGTGTGCCCGTGTACCCGTGGGTCTGTACCTGTGTGTGTGTGTCTTTGTGTGTGTCGATATGGATGTTGTGTGTGTGAGTGTGTGTCCCTATACCTGTGGGTCTGTACCTTTGTGTGTGTGTCTTTGTGTGTATCGATATGGGTGTTGTGTGTGTGAGTGTGTACCCGTGTACCCGTGGGTCTGTACCTGTGTGTGTGTGACTTTGTGTGTGTGGATATGGGTGTTGTGTGTGTGAGTGTGTGCCCGTGTACCTGTGGGTCTGTACCTGTGTGTGTGTGTCTTTGTGTGTGTCGATGTGGGTGTTGTGTGTGTGAGTGTGTACCCGTGTACCCGTGGGTCTGTACCTGTGTGTGTGTGTCTTTGTGTGTGTCGATGTGGGTGTTGTGTGTGTGAGTGTGTGCCCGTGTACCCGTGGGTCTGTACCTGTGTGTGTGTGACTTTGTGTGTGTCGATGTGGGTGTTGTGTGTGTGAGTGTGTGCCCGTGTACCTGTGGGTCTGTACCTGTGTGTGTGTGACTTTGTGTGTGTCGATGTGGGTGTTGTGTGCGTGAGTGTGTGTCCCTATACCTGTGGGTCTGTACCTGTGTGTGTGTCTTTGTGTGTGTCGATATGGGTGTTGTGTGTGTGACTGTGGGTCCCTGTCCCTGTGGGTCTGTACCTGTGTGTGTGTCTTTGTGTGTGTCGATGTGGGTGTTATGTGTGTGAGTGTGTGCCCGTGGACCCGTGGATCTGTACCTGTGTGTATGTCTCTTTATGTATGTCGATGTGGGTGCCTGTGTGTCAATGTGTCTCCCTATACCTGTGGGTCTGTACCTGTGTGTGCGTGTCTTTGCGTGTGTCGGTGTGGGTGCCTGTGTGTCAATGTGCAAATTTGCCTTGACTCCACTGTAATGTGTATGTCAAACTCTCGACAACAGAGAAATGAGTAGTAAGTCGATACTGACGAGGCACGTGCGACGCGTCGTTTCACACACACTTTACTTTGGGGGTGGGGCCCGAGGTCTGCCGGACGGCGGACAAGCGACGAGAGCGCACACAGGACCTGTCGGGCGGACGGGGAGACGTCCGAACTCCGAGGGCCCGAAAAAGACACCAGGAAGAAACGAACCGGTAGGTGCAAAGAGCTATTTGTACGGGGACTTGTGAACGATAACAAGGTAAAGATTCAACACAGACTGAGAGACGTTGGGGTCCCTGACGTCGAGTGGTCCGAGAAGACAGGTATCTTAAAAGGTCTTGTCTTAGGATCCTGCCCATCGATAAGGGAAGAGGTCCCCTAGAAGGGGTGGGTCCTTAGTTTGGACCCAGAGGACTTAATATCCGTCTAAGAAATGACAGACTCAGTGGTCCCTTCGGGGTATTGGTAAACGATAATGGTAACATTTATTTACAGTTATATAAACTTTATAAAAGTTTATGTAAACAAGAACCGTAAATCTGTTAAAAATATTTAAACAAAAATTGGTCGGTCACTAGTTTGAAGGAATCGGGAGGTTCACTATAAATAAAATCATCGAACCTAAAGACTTATCTGACGAGTTTTCTACAACACTATAAAACAGAGAAGAGTATGGTCCTGTAGAAAGAGGAGTCCTAAATTAAAAATGAATCTTACTCTTATGATTATAGCTTATTAACACCACCGTCCTTGGTACGAGGAGACAAAGTTTGAAAGTTTAGGACGTCAGGAATGACACTGACGAGTACAACGGACCTTCGTAACTATACTTGAGAAAAAGAGCAACTTTTTTTAAGAAGGATCTAATCCTTGACTTACTTAGAAACAATTCTCGGTATGTACAGGTTAAATACTTTACAGGGGAGTTAAAAACAACTGTAGTGGTTTGTCACGAAAAAGTAATTGAGGTTTTGGTAGACTGTCAGGTCTCGTGTAGCTTTGTGAAAGATTGCAGTTTCATTTTCTCTTTCAGCGAGTTAACATAGACTCAGAAAAGAGGGCCGGTCTTATGACTTCTCCCGTCGGAAAAGGAAGGGGTCCCCTAGAAGGTTGGGTCCCTAGTTTGGGTCCAGAAGGTGTAGTGTCCACCTAAGAAAGGGTCGACTCGGTGTTCCCTTCGGGGAGGATTGTAGTTTCATGGGAACATAAGTGACTTTTGAGATAGCGCACGTAAGGTTAATGAGTATAATCCTAGACGGCTCAAAGGACCATGACCCGAGTCCTATAAACAGCCACGAATATTAGCGAGAACCAGAAATCCGAAAATAAAAATATAAACACTACAAAAGAGTGAAATCTAAAATACTATCAATCACTCTTATGTAGATGTAACATTACACTTTTAACTATTCTAATTTGTATAGGGTCACTTTTCACGGATGAAATGAGTACACTTTTTTGGTTAAAGTAAATAATTTACGACACATGTTTACGTCCGAAAGGTCCACTGTGACCACCATTTCTTGGGTGGACGGCCACGTCCTCTACCTTCTCCGCGTCTACGGTAGGGACCCAGTCCTTCGCCGCCCGCACCGCGGGTGGGGTCGCAAGAACGGAGCTCTTCGGGTACCTGTCTCCTTGGACCGTCCGCTGGCAGGTGCCCCGGTGTCTCCCGGTCTGCGGTGGGTTCACCGACTTGTGTGTCCGTGTGTGTGTATGTTTTCGAATAATTTATTCTGTAGTGTCACGAAAGGACTAATAGGTGCGGGACGGTCGACTGCTGGCAATTATGTCAGCAACGTGGTTTGGGTGTGTAGTGTCGGCACACCCCTCCGCGCGTCAACACGGAAGTACGTAACACGCACAGTAGTTCCGGACTAACTCACCGATGATACTCGGTTCGTGACAAGCTTACAACACGGCCGTTACTTTCCGACTCCCTTCCATTCCGTTCGAGAAGCGAATGTCCGCTCGCAAGTGAGGCAATGGCACCTCTGTTCTATGGTTCCGACTCGACTTGACTTCACAGTCCGCTGTACTAGCCAGGGAAGGTCCACCGCAACGACCTCCAGACGAGGACCGTCGTGTCTCCAACCGCGCCTTTTCATGCGGACACACAGACAGACACACAGATCAAGTTTAAACATAAAACTTTTCTTATCTATTCACTGGCCTTGCTTACCCTGTAGTACCGGTAAACTTTACCCTATCAGTCTTACTAGTATGCCTTGTACTCCCGTCGTACTTATCTTCTGCCTTACGATAATTGGACAGGTGACCCGAGGGGCCCGGAGACCTTCCTACCTGTCTACGACTGACCCCTGTCCTTTTCACCGCAGTCGTGGGTGAGTGGGGAGGGGTCCCCGCTGCGTCTAGGACCTAGTTCGTTGTCGACGAAGAACGATTGGTCGGGATTCACATTTCTTGAGATGGAAGTGTCCACGGTCACCTCTGAACCGACTCACGGGTGTCGACGGTGCTCCCCTTCGGTCCGGGCACTTCTTCCTTCCGAGACCTTTACGGCAGACGAGGGATAGCGTCGGACTAGTAGCGGACACAGTGCCCTACAGAACTGTGATCTCTTCTTAATTGGGACGTGTCTCCATTTACGGGAAGGAAACTTAGTGATCCTCACTAAAAAAAAAAAAAAATTTTTCCGTTCTCCTCTTCCCCTGTTGCCCCCTACTCCACGAATCTACCGTAGTGAACAAGTTACCTGTACTTAGACTCGTTCGAGGTCCTCAACCACTACCTGTCCCTCCGGACCGCATAATGTCAGGTACCCCAGCGCTTCTCAGCCTGTGCTGGCTCGCTGACTTGACGTGACTCGACTTGTCTGTCTAGATCTTCGAGACACGGTACTGCGTACACCTTCCTGAGCACGAGAGTAGCTAGACTCAAAATTTGACAGGAGTTGGTCTGTGTCTTAAGTCTATTAGGTTTCCCTTCTCTTTCACCCGATACTGAGTCGAGTTCCTCTCAAAGGACGCCGCTCGTGGGTCGGACCGACGAACTCTTCAAGACCATTTCTAATTTCAGAGACACCAGGGTTCTCAGACTAAGTAGGAAGGGGTGCGCCCAGAGTGACCCGTATCTGACACCGACTCGGGACACGTCCGTTGAGATCTGTAAGGCGACGACTGGTCCCCGCCGCTGCTTGTTTACGGATTAGGGGTCCGTGACCCTCTCCAACGCCTCCGTCCGCGGACCCGGCCCACCCGTCTGCGTGAAATTGGTCGCACCTGCCCTCTCCGGAGCGACACGTTCCCAGTCTCTCGGCTCGCGTCCTCGTCTCGTACTGGAAGGCGTTTTTCCGATCCCACTGGACTTTGACCTCTTCCGCTGCCGTTGGGGTGAGGTCACGAGAGCGGACCTCTTAGGGTGCCTGCCTCCTCGGACCACCCGACGTCAGGTCCCCCAGCGACTCCCAGTCTGTGTTGACTCGCTGAAGTGAAAGTGAAAAGTGAAACTACGTGACCTCTTCCTTTACCGCTGGGTGAGGTCACAAGAACGGACCTCTTAGGGTCCCTGCCCCCTCGGACCACCCGACGGCAGATACCCCAGCGTCTCAGCCTGTGCTACTTAGCTGAATCGTCGTCGTTTGGACTTTCTCTTCCCTCCGTACGACCCGACCGGTTTTCCAACAAGCAAAAAAGGTATTCCACCTGGACTTTCGTGAATAAACGGAAGTCGAAGTAAGTCTTGTTAAACCAATCTAACAGAACACTGTAGACAGTATACTCACACGTAATTTTGTTCTCTTTGAATGGTTTTAAACACTTAAAAACACATCGATAAAGTTATGACTTTTACCTTCCTTTCAGTAAAAGTCACATAATACAAAATAATAAGAGTCTGTCTAATTGCGTGCGGACTTTGTGTGTGTTTCGTCGCATACCTTCCGCGACACTGACTGACTCACACAGTCTCACCTGACACACAAGACACTTCAAAGCACTCCCCAGAAAGAACGACCTGTCACGAGGTACCAGTCCATCCGGTCGACTTCAACTATCGCTAGTTTACCTCTATAATTAACTCCCGTTAGTTACAAATAGATATACCTCTCTGTCTACATGTATATATGTATTGACTAAGTGAAATGAGACAGAGGTTCGCAGACTCTTGGGCGCCGAGGCTCGTCCGGTCCCCGACTGGGTCACAGACTCTTGGGCGCCGAGGTTCGTCCGGGCCCCGACTGGCTCGAGTCGACGGGGGGCGTAGGGTGTCCGAACCAAGTACGGACGGGGTACGGACGACCCGACTCCTGGGTGTCCACCTTCCCCTCGACTGCCAAGACACTCTCCTTCACAGAGGTCCTTGCTCTCGAGACACACACGTGTACAAGTCTCGTAGGGGCCCGGGGAGAGACATGGCGGCAGAGGTTCCCTCCGCGGGTCCGGTCCCAAAGGACTGGTTGGATGTCTGTCTTTCTAATGGACCCTCCCCCGCTCTGGGTGTGGGTCGTCCGGACAAAGGACCCCCTGAACATTCCTGAGACTGTCCGCTACTACTCCCTTTCTTTACAGAGGAGATGGACCCTTCGACTTATGTCTACTGAGTCGGACTACTTAGATAAACCTAGTTTTTTATGGTTCAAACCCTTGAATCATACTTTAGTGACAAGTTAAGACGTCAAAACTAGTGTCACCCACCCCCGACAGAGAATATGTGTAGAGCCTNACACATAAAATTTAAGGTTCCTTATTTCCCGGACGTAGACGACTCGTTTGTCGTTTATAAAACTGTTAGTGAATTAAGTCACTAGAACAGTTGGTACAATACTTTAGGTTAAAGTTCATTCTGAGAGGTGGTGACGTGTCCCAAAACAAGGTATGACAAACTGGAGACAAAAATTAAAGTACACATAATGTTCCCTAAAGTTCTTCTAACCATTCTTGTCTAAAAGAGCACTCTTTTCTCTTTCACTGTCCTGAATAATCTCCTAGAACTCAGGAGATGTGACGAACTTCTAATCAGTGATTTACGAAGCACCAACCAACTTTCAAACCCACCTCACTTGGTGTCTGGACTCTACATGACTCCGAGGTCGTAACGACCCTGGGCTCCCCCAGTAGTGACCTCGGTCTCCCCGACCCATCTGGATCGTTGGTACCTTATAGTGAAAAGGTACAGTCAGTCGTTCTACTCTTCTTTGAGTCGGTTGGCCGGGGAGAGGGTTCTTGTGTTGACACTTCTCCCACTGTCCCCTCACACAAAGATGTCCAGGTTCCAAGGAGAAAACTATATAACTACATAGATAAAATTCAGGTGGAGAATGTGTTCCAATTGTCATTTACAGTGCATTCGGACCCTTGACCTGACTTACGTTACCCAGTCTAACGATCGACGACAACAAAGCGACAAGGATAACGGAAAAGCAAAAGAACAAATTTCCTTCTCCGGAGACTGTCGCATCCTTGGCGGTAACAGTGACTCAACTTGAGGCCAGACGAGCGGACGGACGTCACTTCGGACAGACGGCGGGTCCAACACCCCTTCTTCACGTCTCAAGTAACGTCCGGGGTCCGTTCCTCAGGTCCGTCGAGCACGAGTCTTCTGGACTTGAGGGACTTTCGCAGTCCCCTTTCCGAAAGTTTCTCTCTTACTCCCTCCCCCAGACTCCCCCACACCGGTCGAGCATCTGGGAGGGGACTAACCGACCACTACTCCAGTGACCCTCAGTAGTTGAAAGACCAAGGCCGACAAGACCCCAGATGACGACTCCCCGTCGTACGTCAGCCGAAGAGGGTGCACCGCCCCCAAAGGCATAGACGTTTCGTCGACTGTCCTGTGCCGAGTCTCATAATAAAATTATGGTATGCTATTATCATATGATGTTATGATATCGGGAACCTCTACGTTTCCGGGAACTGAACGATTTGCCGGTTTGAGACTGATAAAACAGAACGAGCTGACAAAGGGAAACAAAGACGTAAAAGAGCGAAGAGACTAATTTGAACGAGAAAGCCCCTTCCGGATCCCCCGACTTCGAAGAGATATGTGTTCTCCGTCCGTCTCCTACACCCGACCCCCCTGAGACAGGACCCTTCCGGGGCTGTCCTACGGCGAACCAAGGAGACAGTGTCTCGTCGGAGACACGTGTGTAGGCGGACACACAGGTCGTCGCCGCGTTGTTCCTCTCTCCGAGTCTGCATGAAACTCCGGCGTCTCTGACTCTTCGGGACTCCGGTCCACGGGTGGGTAGTCCGACCGGAGAGGGGTGGACGGGCGTGTAGGGAGCGGCACCGTCTCACGTGCGTCGACCTCCTTTCTCCGACGCCGAGGTGTCCCTCCCCGACGGGGGGACCTTCCACTTCCAGGTAGTTCCGGGACCCGAGGAGGCTTTGGAAGAGTGCCCCCGGTGTCGGTCGGAGTGTGAGCGGGTCGTCTTCCAAGGTCGTCGGAACCTTGACCCCGACTTCGGGTCCTCGTCGACCAAGACTTGAGTTCGGGACGTGGAAACCTCCGACGATCCGTGGACACAGAATTAGTTGTTATTGTTTTTACAATCAGTAACCAAAGAAGGTCTTTGACGAAAAGAACTTTTCCGTTCCACAGACGATCACTCCGTTGTCACGACTTTGGAAACAAAGATTTGTATTTTTTAGTTTCGTCTCCCGAGTCTCCGCCGAGGACACCTCCGCTTCTGGGGTGGGGCACGGGCGGGTCTAGGTAGTGTCCTCCGATTACTTATCCCCGAATACTTATTTTCTTCCTCGGCCGAAGGGTCCGCACGCTCCCCTCACGGGTGCCAGAGGTCCAAGAGTCGTCGGAAATTTCGTTTCGGTGTCAGGAATTACTGACATTACTAAAAAAGGAGGAGACAGTACATGGTGGGAAAATCGAAATCCTTGATAGTCCCGTATGAACAATCCCTTCCTACAGAAACTTTGGGCAGATCGAGACGAGGTGTAGACTCGGTAAATATTACCTTCTGACTAATTACAAACTCCGTCTGGGTCACTTTTTCTCGAGCCCGACTTTACGGATGGGTTGAAAGTTAAAAATTGGACGTGTAGACCAACTCATACGATTAAGACTTATGCACTACTCCTACTTCTCTGTCGAGACCCCCATCCCCTGCGTCTGCACTAGGTAGTCTACTGTGGGAACGTAGCGCGTCCCCGGGGCCCTTACGGACAGTAGGCTCCGAGGAAAGATTGGTGAACTAAATAAAGGTAACACTTCTCGTTAAAGCGTCTTGTGATTTTAACGGTAGTAAAAATTCAACACCGTAATGGCGATAGAGGTAGTTTTTTGGTAACATTCATAATATTGTGAATATGATATTCACTATATTTAAAACTTTAAAGAGTCTCCTTCTTACTAGCCCTTAACCCTCTCGACCACCCAAGTCCCTTTGTCTTTTGGGCCTCGAGGGGTGGTGGGTGGAGATGGCGTCGGGGAGTGTAGGATCGAGATTGCGGTAGAGTCGGGACGGGTGCACCTTTTATTCTTTCTCCTTTCACTAGTCTTCGTGGTCGACTCGTAGGGCCGGAGAGGGACCTGGACGGGTACGACCCGTGGGTGTCCTCCAGAGGACCCGGAGTGCAGGACACCCGGCGTCGGTGTAAGCCGGACAGGCAGCGGGTGATTCTGGGCGTCGGAGGTCCCGGGCACTCTGACGTCACCTGAGGCCCGTGCAGCTCTCGAGGCACCACTTCTTGGGTAGAAGTCTGGACTCGAAAGGGAAGAGCCCAGACACTGGTCTGGTAGGGTCACGGAGGGTTCGGACAAAGGGTCCTCCTGTTTGCCAGGGGTAAGATGAGTGTCGGGAGACACCAGGGAACAGGAAGTCCCTATGGGTTCTGTCCCCCTGAAGTCTCGGTGCACTCGACTTCGGGGAGACGCCCCGACCCCGGAACGAGGGGTCCGTCGGGGAAGAGAGGTCACTTCGGACCCTCGTCTCGGAGGGACGAACGATCACTCGTCCCGAGGGGGACTTAGGTGGGGGCCCTTACATAAACCCAGAACGAAGTGTCCCTTCCGTCCCCAGGTGGGCCTACAACCCCCCGCCCCCAACTGGGTGTCGGACGTGGTGGACGGGACGGACAGAGGGGTCCCTGGGCAGTCTTTACACCGGTGTCAGTGTCGCGGGGCGGGCCGACGACCGTGGTCCGTTCCCTCCGCCGACCCGAGTGACAGGCACAAACCTGCGTATCAGTGGTGTCCCGTAGCAGACGTCCTGTGCTCCTGGGACCAAAGAGAACGTCCCCCAAGACCGGAGACGGGAGGCTTCACCCTCCTCTGCGTCTCCAGCGCCGCCTCGGCTCTGCGTCTGTGGGGTGGGGCACGGGACCCGTGCCGGACGAGGGGAGGAGAGAGGACGGGAGAGACGAGACCGAGGGAAGGTCGGGGAGGACGGGAGGACAGGAGGAGCCGGGGAAGAGTGAAGACAGGAGAAGGGGAAAGAGAAAGTGCACGGGACTACGGAGATGAAAGGACGCCTCAGTGGGTCGGAAGGTAAGAAAGTGCGCAAGAAGAAGTAGTGAGTAGCTTTGCGAGTCGGAGGAGACACTTGTAATTGTTCAGGCACCGGCTCGTCTATGACCCCTGCGGGCGACCACAGGGGGAGTCACTGAGGTACGGTCTGGTGGTGAGCCCGGTGTCACGTGGAGGGTCTGGGGGACTGAGTTGCCGAGGACACCCGTCAAAGGTCTGGGTGAACAGGAGACACTGAATCCACAAACCGTGTCTGTAAGGATGTGCTTGGGGAAAGGGTCGTTCCATCCCTGAGAGGACGAAGACCGACCCTAGACGACCCGAACTACGGAAACGTCGGACTCGAGGGCTCGGGGGACGGGTTCGGGTCCGAGGTGGGGGGTTGTGAAGGACGGAGAGAGGTCGGGGGTGGTCCGGTTCCACGTCGGGGCGAGAAGTGGACGGAGGTCTATGAAGAACATCGTCGAAGGAGCCCAAACCGCGCCCCACGTCCTTTCTGGTCGAACGGCCCCTCCCGTACCTGGGAGGACCACCCTCCTGGGACCGGGTTGACGGGAAGTGAGTCGGGGGTACCCGGGAACACTCTTGACTTTGTCTCGACCACGTGAAAGAGAGGTCCGAACCGTGAATCTGAACATGAATGGACATGTAAGTTTACTTCCCGTGGCGTTAGTGAAGTACGAGATTTAATCCCAAAATGATTCATAAATATTTTTCGAATGTTACCGTTCCGGGGTGTCGGGTCGGGGAAAAAACCGATTAAAGTTTTATGTGTAAAGAAACTACCATCTGTGTCAGGGGCCGGTCGTACACGACTCAGATCCACCGAAGGAAGAACCCTACAGAGTCCGGACCCACTCCTTCGCCTATTCGAGGGTCGTCCTCCTACGGGGGACGGCCTCGGGTGCACCCCTGCCCCAGACCTATCTCGTCCTACTGCGACGGACGGTGGACCGACACCACAGGTCACGGCACCAGTCGCCCTGGGTCGAGGGATCGTGGAAGAGACCTCACTTGAGCCCGTGACGACGGTAGATGGACGTGGACCAGGGAGAGAAACATTCGGGATTGGGGTTTAGTGTTACATTTTGTCGTTTGACCTTTGTAAATCAGATTCCCCTTCTGGGTCTACAAGTGGGGACAGGGTGTCGACAAGTTAGTGTCACAGTGGTCTCGTTCGGTCCTTGGTGGTTGGGGGCAGGAGAGTTTCGTGACAGGAGGGTTTCCCGGTTTGGGGAGGTAGGGAACCCTTAGTATAGAATAAATATTTTCATCGTCCGTTCGTCGGGAATAAAATACGACAATGTATTCTGTGTTCGTTTCGAGGGGAGAAAATACTAGACTCGATGACTTAAGTGGTTCACAAAAGAGATCCTGGAACCTTTATACAACGTCGAGAGAACTAGATACTGAAGTGGTCTCACTTTACATTGTTCCATAAAAATTAGTTTTCAGTCGAATTTTTGCGTCATTTAAAGTTTTACCCTTTTACTGTCAAGGACATCTTAACGAAAGTCTCTTGTGAGACCTGTATTTGATTCACACTTAATGCGGGTTTGCACGTGCGACGGAGTGGGATTTTTACGTCGGGAATTTTCGGCTCGAAACGTTTTCAGGGACCAGTCCCCGTATCACCGAGACCTCCGACCCCGGCGCACGGGGGTCTGGGTCTCCTCCCAGAGTCTCCTCGGGGAGCTCCAGTCGACACGGAGGTGTACTCTCTACGACCGCCGTCCTCGCCCTAAAGACTGCGGACCACACCTCAGACTTGCACCCGTAGACTCCTCGTGGACAGAGAAGACTCTGTATTGGTGCGAAGTACCGACTACACGGGGACAAACGCCCCACTCCTTCCCGGGTCTCACCGGGACCCAACCTAGTAGGGAGTCGTTGGAACGAGTGAGTCAGGTTTCGGGTCGGAGTCTACTTTGCTCGATGACGAAGACCCGTACCGGTCGAAGGACCGTACCCCGAGTGTGTCCCTTACTCGAACCGCGAGGTTCTCGGGTGGTGACCGGAACCCGAGACAATGACGGTAGGACTTTCAGGATTATCGAAAACTTACCCCCTGGAGTGATAGCAAGGAGTCACCCGGGAGCCCAATACGTCGACTGACGAGGGGAGTGACCCGGGTTGCTATACGGGACGTGGTCGGAAGACGACAGAGACGTTGGACCAAGAATACAGTCTTTATGAGAATTCGTCGGGTCGTAGTGGAACAGTTGGTTTCCGAGTGGACAGCACCCGGGAGAGATCAAGGAGACAGGACCTGTACGGGGTATCCCCCAGTGTATTTCCGTGGGACCAGAACTTCTTTCCTCAGCTCAGTGGGAACGACTGGGTCTCCCTGGGTCCCCTCCGTCTTCCCCCTCCCCCTTCCTTCCCCCTCCTCGCCGTCCCTCCACCCACCTCGTGCCTCCTCTCCCCTCTCTCCTCCGGTTGAGTGACAGGGGAGTGACAGACAGAGGAAGACTACAGACGGGCCCCGACGTGAGTGGTCCTCCGGAGGGCTTAGGTGGAGTCCCCCACCTCTCGCCACACCTGGGGGTACACTGTCCACCCTCCACCCTCCGTCTCTCCCTTGGTCCTCTGCTGCGGGTCCGAGGACCAAAACATTGGTCCACTTGTCACTCCCTCTCTCGTCCGTCCCCTCCTCCGACCTAGAGCTCCTTCGTTTTTCCCCTAGCCCCAAACGTCGACGACCTTAGCCCCAGCACGACCGGAGGTCTGTCTCGGTGGTTCGGTTGGTCTTCCGAAGTTCTTCTAGCCTCTCGGACTTCCTAAAGGAAGACCCAAACAGTGTACTCTTTTTCTTTTTCACTACGGACTTCCTTATTCGAACTCAGTGTTCCCTTCTCGAAACTGAGACCTTTTACGTGTACGCACCTGATTAAATGAGAAATCGAGCCGCGTCAGTAAGTACATTGCGAGTCACTCCCGAGTTGTGCACGGTCTGGGACTCGTGTGACCCCCCCTATACTTCCCCGGGGGCACCAGCCCCGCGTCGTGTCTCTCGACACTTCTGGGGAGTCGTTCTGACGGCACCGACGTCGTCTCGGACCTCGGTCCGACCTCTCGTCCCCCTCGTCTTTGTATGGGGTAGGCCACTCGACGGACCCAGACGTGTCTGCCAAGGGGACAGTGAATGTCTCTGACTTTTGTCTTTACCCTTTGTTTTACATTTTAACAATTTTGAACGTAAAAATTGATATTTAGGGAAGAACGTGTAAATCGGTATAAAATATAAAAGTCCAATTTTAAGTAACTAAGGGACCAAAGGAAATAGGTACGTACTCACATGCGCGAACACTCACGCTCTCTATAAGACTAAATACTGTGTAGAGGGGAGTGACCCGTGTGACCGCCGGACCTCACTCCCACTCTTCCCCGGGTCCGGACAGAAACCCTGGACCCTAACCTTTCGTAGAGTCCTACCCGGACCGGGGAGAAAGACTCTCAGGCGTTACCCACACGATCTCGTACGACAAGTGTTCCAGTCGAAGAGGAACGTCCGATCTCTACGTCGAATCCCTACATCCGATCTCTGTACGTGAACCCTATGCTCGAGCCCTACACCCGATCCCAATATCCAATGTCTACGTCCAAACCCGGGTCCCACGCCCGACCTCTACATCAGATCCGGACATCCGATACCTACACCCGATCCCTACGTTCAATGTCTACGACTCTGTATGTTGTTCCCCTAGAGTGTACTCTTTTACAGAAGAAGACGTTGTCTCTTCCGAAAGTGAAAGGACTTTCACTAGCAACCTAAGAAATGGAAAATCTTTGTCGATGTCAACGCGGTTTACACACAGGATTCGTCGGAACAAGGAAGGTTGGTGTGAGGTGGACGAAACGTTAAAAAGACACATTAAAGAGGTCCTAGACGGCTACCTTCGACACCGAGGACATTGATTAGTCTCGTACTCGCACTAGACGGCAGTAGTCCGAGATTAAGGAGTATAATTTTTGTTTGCATCGGTCGAAATAATGAACTTCAAGTCGAAATTTAACCCTTTTCAAATTACCGATGTCAGCTAGTCTGAGTCGCGTCCTCCTTTTTTTTGGTAAATGTTCAAGGTCCACGTCGGACCGTAACGTGATTACTGTGAGTGGACACCGGGGTGTACTTGATTAATTTGGGAATTAATACGAAAAAATTTTTGTACTTGACCTTCTAAAGTCGTTTACCTACGACACAACAAACGTAAAGACTTGCTTTCAGGAACGTGGCTCTGTCCCGACCGGACAAGCCCTCCTTCGGTCGTCCCCGTCACACACCAGGAGGGACCGGGAGGAAGTCTGGTCCTCGACCAGGAAGTAGGAAGGGGGACGTCCCGACCCTACCGGTGCTGGGACGAGATTGGAACGCGTAGGGTGGTACGTGACAAATTGAAGAGGAACTTCGGTCCTTCTGCGCTTATACCCCGTCCCTGGAGTCTCAGGACTACGGGTATGGTAGTCGAGGCTCCCGTCGGTCCCGAGTCCCGGCCCCGCCCCACGAGTCGTCCCGCAACAGTAGGACTGGAGCAGGACGAGGTGGACGAAGAGGAGGGGTGAGGACGAGCGGGATGGGGAGGGAGGGAAACCCTCCTGGAGGTGGGACCATTCGACGGTCGAGGAACACTACACCAGTGTAGAGTGACGACCTGTGGAGAGTGTCCAGAAACCTTACCTCTCTCACGAACACCGAAGTGCATCTCTCACTTAGTCTTCACTGGTAACCCCTCCACCACTTAAACCAGATCCCACACAAATCAAGTCAACTGTAGACGTCTCTCCTCACCCTTCCAACGGACCCGAGACCCTCTCCTCACGACTCTCCGGACCCCCCGGACCTCGGGTCTCTGTGCCCGGTTCAGGTGGACCGGCGTCTGAGCTCCCACCTCCCTCGGGACTCCCTCCCTGAGTCCCACTCTGTTCGGGTCCGAGAGCCCGACGTGTACCACAGTGTCCCAGGAGACACGGGGCCCACGACCCGATCTCGTCCTCCTCCTTAGTCCCGGTGGTCGGACGGCCGACTCGAGTGGTGATTCACTCGTACTTACCAACACAGGAAAGTTGTGACTGAGTCCCAATGGGGGAGTGACCGGGTGACGACCTCGGTGGTCCTTTAACTGGTCTCTCCAGACCCCTCGGGACACTTGTGGTCGGTCCTGTGAGTAGTGGTGGACATGGTCACGCACCACCTCTGTGCGTGAGTCCACTCGTGCCCCCCGTCCCGACACTACCTCTCCCCGGGAGTCCACTCGCGTCCCTCCCCGACACACCCCCAGTGCGTGAGTCCACTCGTGTCCCTCCCCGACACTCCCTCTGTGCGTGAGTCCACTCGTGTCCCTCCCCGACACTACCTCTCCCCGGGAGTCCACTCACGTCCCTCCCCGACACTACCTCTCCCCGGGAGTCCACTCACGTCCCTCCCCGACACTACCTCTCCCCGGGAGTCCACTCGCGTCCCTCCCCGACACGCCCCCAGTGCGTGAGTCCACTCACGTCCCTCCCGGTAGTGTGGATACACCGGTGTTCTCACTCTCCGGTCTGGTACCGCGATCACTGTGAGCCTAAGTTCTTAGCCGCGCCGTCTCACTTCAGACCTTCGGGCCAAGGTTCCCTCTGTTCCTGTCTCGTCTTGGTGCCTGTCGCCGAAGACAGAGAGACAACTCTTGGAAATCTTCACTCTCCCCTTTGAGGTAGGGTATCTTCCCCGTTTTGTCTCGACGGACGTAACTTTGTCCCTTCTCCACCTCGTAGAACTCTCTCTCTGCGTCGGTGACCCTCCTTCCCACTCCAGCTCCAAAAGGACCAGAAACTATACGTCCCTCTGTCGGGGACCGGTTTCCTCCGTGGACATCGACGACCCGAGACTCCTTCCTCCGAGGTGTCGGTCCTTCATCCCCTGTGACCTCCAAGCCTCAACTCCGTTACTCCCTTCGGAACACATTGTAAGTTGATCTCAGTTCTCTGGTCACCCAAATGGTCTACAGACGGACACACACACACACACACACACACACACACACACACACACACATTAATGGATATCACAGTGTCGACGTTGGTCGACCTGTTTATCTCATCTCAACTGTATCGAGGACACCCTACTTTTCGTTTGAGACTGTCCTCTCCTCGGGTCCTTCATTGAGAATTACATACCTCTGAAGGTCTCAGGAGCTCCCGTCGTTCGTTTCTTCCGAAAACAAGAACTTTGAACCAATAGTATGTGATAAGTTAGGTATAGTCGTTCCTCTCGTCATCCGCGTGGCAGTAAGTCACATAATGAGGTTGGACACTCTAAACGACAATCGTGTCCAACCCGAGTTGTGGGTCCCTCTGTCTACAAGTCCCCTGTCCCCGACCTTGGTCCGACCTTGGGTCCGTCCAGGAGACCTCGATCTCGACACCGTACTCTTTCTACCAGCCCCTTTGTCGGACTCTACTCCTCTGTCCGGTCGGATGAGGGACCCCGTCCTGGCCCGTGCAGCTGTCCCAGTGAGGTCCGAGGTTCCCTTGGAAGTGACCTTACTGTCAGAAATGGCCGGGTCGGAGCGAGAAGGGTCCCCTAAGACCCTGCTGGGGGTACCGTCGGGGTCGTTCCGTCTTTACTACTCGTCCGTACCAAGAGAGGGACACTTGGTGTGCAGATCTACATACACCGACCCGACGTTACACGACCTTTGATAAAAATTATTAATGGACTCACTTCAGGGTCCCTGGATAACCTTCACTAGATAAATTTACAGTTACGGTAAGTAGAAATTACTCTTTTGTTTTGGAAGGCCAGAATAATCAGAGACCTTAATACCTTGTGTAACCAACTATAAGACAGTAAAAGTTTTGGTTTATTCCTTTCTGGTAATTTTTTGACGTAAACGATAGTAGACGGACCGGGCCCAGAGGCTCTTGCGTAGCGACGGTAGACATTGACACCGACCAATCAATCGTCGTTACAGTGGTAGCACTACATATCGAGTTATTTCGGCACGGTCGACCGTTTTGTGTAAAACCCCTAAGCCCGGCACATTCAATCTAGTTTTTCAATAGTTCTGTCTATCGTACTATCCTTTTATCTTCTCAAAGACTAGACTGCAACTGTTAAGTTCACAAGACATGGCAAGAGGTTCGCGACCCTTTAGTCCTCGGTCGTACGCGCTCCACTCCGGTGACGACCCACTCTCCGGGGCGGACTCGGAGGTCCAGGAAGACTGCCCAAGACCCAGGGGAGACACGGAGGGGTCTAGTCTCGGGGCTAAAGGAACGGACCTTGCCCTCGTCCGAGTAGGGGACCTGGTGTCCGAGACGCCGAGACAGTCCTATTGGCAACCGGGTGGACCGTGGAGGCAGGGAAACATGTACAAAGGACAAAAAACTGGTGTCGTGAGTCGTACACCCCAGAATCAAGGGGTAGGTCCCTAGCTTGGGAGTGCGGGACGTCACGTTCACGTCTCGGAATTGGTGACCTGGTGGTCCCTTAGGGGTAAGGAAACAGAGAAACCACAGTATTTAGTCAGTGTTTATTCTTCATTGACCCGAGGTTTATGTCTAGGTTTATGTCGAGGACACCAGCCGACTCGCGGTGGTCCAGGGACACCTCCAAACCTGGTTGTCCGGCGCTCAATTACTCGAACTACAGTAACACGTATTAACATCCACAAAACCCACGCTACACAAACACACCTCGACCACTGAGTAAGTCTCTGGCGACTCATGTCTGTCTGTCAGTCTGTTGACAAAGTCCTACCTCTGTAGGTAAGTTACAAGAGGTTCTCCTTCCTTCTGCTTATAAGGAACATTCAGTTGTAAAGATTTAAAAGAGCTCATTAACTAATCCTTTTTACTTCCCTTTCACTTTTACGTACCTCGTCGCATGTCTTTTCACACCCGTGCTGTCTGGGACCATGTCCCGTCCACGACTGGTGAGCGACATCACAGCCCCGGCGCCACCGGAAACTGATTGAGGGGACACAGCCCGCGGTACAACCGGGACCCTTCCGACAGGAGTCACCCCTCTCGTTTCCCTTTGTCTGTGCCCGGTCTTTGGTGTGACGTGCAAAACGTGCTAAATATCTATCTGTACACACCAATAGAATATATATTAAAATTTACCTAGTAAATTTTATATGTAAATATATTAATGTTGATATTTATTAAGATAGGTCAAGTCGACGAGTCAGTACAGACTGAGAAACGTTGGGGTACCTGACGTCATACGGTTCACTTATTAGTATACCCTACTGTATTTTACCTATACCGTAAAGGTGCTAAACGATCACTTGAAACAATGCTCCTCTTCGACAGAGACCCCTACACAAAGAGTACAGGAATTAGAACTCCGAAGGTTCGGACCTGAGACCGTAGTTCATACATTCATTCGGGGGTTGGTTCTAGCCCCCCTGTGTAACGTGGGAAGTTAATTGTACGGACGCACGAGAAATACCGTCGAGATTAAGTAAGGGACTCCAACCTTGTGCTTGAAGTCGAAGGGAAGGTTTTGAGGCGCGACGAACAAAACAGTGAACCACTTCTCGTCCGCTGCACAGGGTAGCTTTATCGTGGCTCCGAAGTAGTAGTAGTGTGTCGCACCCTAGTGTCCCGGACCGAGAAATTGTATGAGAGTGTGAAATGGTTTATGCAAAATTTTTGGATATAAATTCGTGACTGTGACTCACGACTCTAGAAACTTTCATTACACAATCGATTTACGTCGTAGTTCTTAAGTCAATTAACAGAATTATAAAGTAAAAAATTGCACCTTATACTAATATTCCTTAATACGAGGAGTACTCGGACCATCCGACGCAGGTGCCCCAGCGATCCTCAGCCTGTGCTGACTCGCCGAAGTGAAAGGGAAAAGTGAAAGTACGTAACCTCTTCCTTTACCGTTGGGTGAGGTCACACGAACGGACCTCTTAGGGTCCCTGCCCCCTCGGACCACCCGACGGCAGACACCCCAGCGTGCCTCAGCCTGTGCTGACTCCGCTGAGTCGTCGTCGTCGTTGCGGGGAGTATTTAGTTGTAAGGATTTAGGAAGTCTTAAGTCATCGAAGGATTCTGTATTCCACTTTCACTTTTACTTATTTTGTCGTGTATCCGTGCGCACCTGCGTGTTAGGCGTTGTGTGCGACACCACCGCACACGCACGTCAGCACAGACCGAGAGTACCCCAGTGCCTGTGCACGTCAGCACAGACTGAGACACTGGGGCACCTGAGATCGGGCGGTCCGAGGAGATAGGTACCCTAAAAGGTCCGTTCTTATGACCTCAGCCAACGGTAAAGGAAGGGGTCCCCTAGAAGGGTTGGGTCCCTAACTTGGGCACAGGGAACCCAGAGGACGTGTCCGGACGCCTAAGGAATATGGTGACGTGGTGGACCCTCTGGGAGTCATGAGGTCCATTGACTAATTTTACGGCATCCAACCCTAGGGTTAAGGGAGAGAAGGAGGGGCTCACTTCCTTTACGGTAAGAGAGAAGACTCTAACGGAAGTCCTGCACTATTTTAGACCCCGGAGTAGGTCGAAATACTTCAGTCACCGTCGTCCCCTCGGTCTGTGGCCTTCGCCGGTCAGGAGGGGTCAAGTGGGTCTCAGGAGGGGTCAAGTGAGTCTCAGGAGGGGTCAAGTGGGTCTCAGGAGGGGTCAAGTGGGTCCTGGACTCCCCGACGTGGGGTCGGGCCCGAGGGGCTGTCCTTCGGGCACCCCCTAAGTCGGAAGTCGGGACCCCCGGGGAAGACGTTCGCCGGTTCGTCGGCGGAAGAGGGGTGGGGCCCCGGACCGGTCACCTGACGCCCTACGCCCTCTAAAACGGTCTTTGATCAAAGACGAAGGTCGGGACCTCAGAGAGGGGTCTCCGTCTCTACTGACCGTCGGGTCTGTCGGTTAGTGTGAGGAATGTGGTACACTCCGCCAGGTACCTGTCGGTCGGGGAGGGTTAAGAAGTCGAGATTGTGTCCACACACGTGTGCGTGTGTGTACGTAACGTGTGTGTACGTCCGTGTATGAGTGGACCGTAACCGGACATGTGTGTGTACGTGTGTGCACGTGTCTCGCAGACGTGTCCTCTTGTCGTCCAGTCCTGGGTCACTCGTGTCGACGACCGGACTCTCGGGTCCCTTCGTAGTGGGACTCGGTTGAGGTCTCGACCCGACGTCTGGGGTCTCTCACTCGGCTCGCCGACCCCCGGTAGGTTTCTGTCTTTACTAAGACTTAGTGACGACGAGCCCGCGGGTCTCTTCATCCTTGTCGCACCCCACCGGGCTCCCCCACCCGACCCCGACTGTCACTGTCGTCCCTTCTGGGGAATAGTTGCTGGTTCGACGAACTACCTTGCGAGGGGGGTCCCGTCGGGTGAGCCGGGGCTCGAAATGACAGGGCCTTCGGGACGGCGTGTCCGGGTGTCGGGACGTCGGACCGGACGTGGTCGGGGATCGAACGGTGGTGTCAGTCGAGACACCCGTACCGTCAAACAGGACTCCTCCTCCCCGACTACTGTGGACTTCCAGACACCCGTGCGAGTGTCCTGGGCCGGACTCCCAGACGGTCCGAGGGCCAGGACTCTGGTCGTCTGCCCGGTCCCGACGACACGGGGAAACCAGGTCCGAGAGGACCTCGAGAGCGGTCCGGGACGAGATGTGGACGACGGTACGTCGGAGGGCCAGGAGAGTGAGTGAGGGACAGGGGGAGTCAGGGGACCCACCGTAGGACGACTCGCACAGACGGACCCCCCAGAATCGGGGGGCGGAGGTGGTGCAAGGTAGGGACGGATCTTGAGGAAGGGGAGGTGTCGGCCCCGACGGGGTCCCGTAGACCCCGGACTCGGGGGGTCTGAACGAAACATAACCTCCCCCTGATTCTGCCCTCTTGAGTCGGGGTGACCCACTGGGGACGACTACCGTACAGGAGTCGACGAACCGGCGTATACAGACGTCTGAGTGACCTCGACCACCAACAGCTCGAGTTTCACTCAGGGTGAACCCAATGTCACCTCGGGGTCTGGCAGTGTCTCATGGGTACGTCCACACCGGCGCAAGGAGCCGGGGTTCAGATGTCCACACCTAACCTACTGGTCGTAGCACTCCAGCAATCTCTGTGACTTCGAAAATTTAGTACTTAAACCCACAGACCCAGTATCATGCGTAAGTCTTTTCCGTCTAAGGGATAGTCCCCAGATTTGGACCCCTTTCCACGGGGGTGGACCGAGACCTCAAGTTTTTACCTCTCCACGATACGCACTTCCACCAGTGGCTCGGTCTGTGGTACCGGGACGGATAGGGCAGCGCAGTGAACAAGTCAACGACTCTGTGTCGCAGGAGACCAGGATTGGACCCTTGGTAGAGGACGAGTCGTTTCTC
Organism: Capra ibex; assembly: GCA_006410555.1. Lineage (NCBI taxonomy): Eukaryota > Metazoa > Chordata > Mammalia > Artiodactyla > Bovidae > Capra > Capra ibex. The sequence continues at coordinate 1,553,152 of SJYO01004576.1, read as the reverse complement.
GTTGGAAGTGAGTATTCGGTGACTCCTCCTCTCTGACCTAAGGGGAACAGAAGGGATTAGGTTTAATCCTGAAACCCCTTTTGGTTCTCACACGAAATACCTTCTTTCACTTCTCGATTCTCGGAGAACTACTTTCACTTTCTCCTCTCCCCTTTTCAACCGAATTTTAAGTTGTAAGTCTTTTGATTCTAGTAAAGTAGACTAGGGTAGTGAAGTACCGTTTATCTACCCCTTTTTTACCTTTGTCACTCTCTGAAATAAAAAGACCCGAGGTTTTAGTGACGTCTACCACTGACATCGGTACTTTAATTTTCTGAGAATGAGGAACCTTCTTTTCGATACTAGTTGGATCTGTCGTACAATTTTTCGTCTCTGTAATGAAACGGTTGTTTCCAGGTAAATCAGTTCCGATACCAAAAAGGTCACCAGTACATACCTACATTCTCAACCTGGTATTCCTTTCGACTCGTGACTTCTTAACTACGAAAACTTGACACCACAACCCCTTCTGAGAACTCTCAGGGAACCTGACGTTCCTCTAGGTTGGTCAGGTAGGATTTCCTCTAGTCAGAACCCACAAGTAATCTTCCTGACTACGACTTCGACTTGGAAATTATGAAACCGGTGGACTACCCTTCTCGACTGAGCAAACTTTTCTGAGACTACGACCCTTTCTAACTCCCGTCCTCTTCCCCTGCTGTCTCCTACTCTACCAACCTACCGTAGTGGCTGAGTTACCTGTACTCGAACTCATTTGAGGTCCTCAACCACTACCTGTCCCTTCGGACCACACGACGTCAGGTACCCAGTGTTTCTCAGCCTGTGTCGACTCACTGACTTGACACGTAATTATTGGATCTGATTTATTTAATACAAGTTTAGATGTTACAAACCTAGACCCTATTTTTTTTTTTTTCCAGAGAGAAGTCTAAAGGAATTTCGTAGTTCGTTGTCGGTGGGAAAGAAGGAGGGAGGGAGGAGAGGAAGAATGAGGAGTGGATGGTAAAGAGATATGGTAGAAGGGTTTAGTGCTTAAACACGGCGGTACCACTGCCGGCAGTCGTCCCTGTCTGAAGTCACTGGTCTAAAAGGGGTATACGACTTCTGAGACTAGTAGGTTTCGAGGGGCCACAGGTGGTGACGGAAAGGGTCCCAGTTCTATCACGGGTCTCATAACGAATGAAACTAAGTTTACACATGTGGACAAGAACGACGTCCTTTCTAAAGAAAGAAAATACAAGTAAAGACACACCATAAGACCTCATACTCATACATAGAGTAGTAGTATTAACAAACCGAAAATTGTACGAAACCGATTGCACGTTCAATGACTAAGATTTTAGAGATTGTTTGACAGCCGTTCGGACACCAACCGGTAAGAGAGATCGGTATTTACAGGGACAAAGCTCCTTGCTGTCTTTTCATGTCCGTCGATTTGTAACATGAAACCTAGTATTAACCCAAGTTAATTGAATCCATTGTATTTAAGGACCGTCATTTTCAACGAACGGAACACTATTTTACGGACACTCATCGGTCTAATGACTCTGATCCCCTTTCCGAATACTTTTAATACATCATCTTGGTTATCAAATTAAAGTGTACAGATAACGGGTCGTCCTTCGTCCACTACTAACACGTCCAGTCTTTTTAACCCCTCCCAGAACCACACGTCTACCCCCGGGGACCCTCCCAGAACCACACGTCTACCCCCAGGGGCCCTCCCAGAACCATACGTCTACCCCCTGGGACCCTCCCAGAACCACACGTCTACCCCCAGGGGCCCTCCCAGAACCACACGTCTACCTCCGGGGCCCTCCCAGAACCATACGTCTACCCCCTGGGGCCCTCCCAGAACCACACGTCTACCCCCAGGGGCCCTCCCAGAACCACACGTCTACCCCCGGGGTCCTCCCAGAACCACACGTCTACCCCGGGGCCCTCCCTTCCTCGGGACGAGGTCATGTAAGAAGAACGTCTCCTTTATTCGACGATACCACTGGTGTCAGAGACTTCTAAAAACAGAACTAAGTAGAGTATTTTAACAGAGTCGTCGTGTGAGTCGGACTGTTCCAGGGAGTAATGGCTCGTAAAAAACGTTGAAGGGTCACCGAAGGAGAAGTAGAGAAAAGTTTTGAGTATTGTTCCCGAGGAATAGAAGACCACAGTAAAGGTGGGAGTCATAACAGTTGTTCATTTCAAGAAAATTGGTCTACGTGCCAGGAAAGTCCCAATGCAGACAACCTTCCATAGGTTTACTTTAGTCTCAATAATATGTTTCGTTTCGTACTGAGAAGGATTAACACTTAAGCGTAGAGAGTTACAACTTTGAAATGCGTTAGTCCCGTGCATAAAAATATATAAATTTAAAAATAGATTTTTTAAGACTATTTTACATGAACCCAGTAAAAAGAATCTATACTTCTCCTCATTGAATTGGAGTAATTTCGGAGTACAAAAATTGTATTTTCGCTAATCCAGAACGGCTACTAAGTCAACGACCGAGTCTATTATTTCTTAAACGAACGTTACGTCCTCTTGGCCCAAGGTAAGGACCCAGTCCTTCTAGGGATCCTCTTCCCTTACCGAGGGGTGAGGTAATAGGAACGGACCCTTTAGGTGTCTGTCTTCTCGGACCACCCGGTGTCAGGTAACCTTCCCGACTACGACTTCGAGGCCACGAAACCGGTGGACTACACTTCTCACCTCAGTGACCTTTTGTGGAACTACGACCCCTCTGACTCCCGTTTCCCCCTGCCCCGCTGTGTCCTACTCTGTCAGCCTGCCGTAGTGGGTGAGCTACCTGTATTCAAAACTCGTTTGAGACCCTCTACTACTTCCTGTCCCTTCGGACCGTACGGCGTCCGGTACTCCAGTGTTACTAAGTCTGGACTGAATCGTTGACTTGTTGTTGACAAGTCCACGAAAACACTCTACACTAAAGAACCTTCTTCCTCAGTCTTAAAGTCCGGTGACTTAGGTAAGACGTCGTCGTGGACACAAGAGATTGACTACCACCAGAAAGTCTCTGCTCCATCCTTTTTCTCATTGAGTCACAGGAGTCCACGACTCTACAATTGTCAGAGGGTCCCGTCCTCGTTTAGTCAGTCACATAGTGGCCCTGGGTTTCGTACCTGCCGTAGAGCGCCCAGACACCCCAGAGGCTCGGCGGTCAGTTTACTGAAAGAGGTATTACACGAGTTCTTTCTTATTCCTCGGTTGAGTCTGTACGTTGACGTACACTTGTGAAGGGACAGTTTTATAGTGAGAGATCTAAATTGACTTAGGACCCGAAACTTTTTAGGTAGAGGTGGTTTAGACATAAGGTGTTTACGTCGAAAATGTTTTACGTAAGTTAAACTTCCCCTTTCGGTTATTAATGTTACAAACTTCTAAGTTAAATTTAAGATTTTCACCAGTTCTCGTAGGGACCCCCTAGGTCCACTCCTTAAACTCGAGACCGCCTCAGACTCAGACGTCGCACAAAGATTTTTACTCTTCGTGGAAGAGGAGAGGACGTCTAAGGGTACACGAACCTGTCGGACGTCTCTACTAAGACCCTCTCCCCACGAGTGCTCGGATTGAGACCGGGACCTTTTACTGACGACCCAAACTGCGAAGCGTCGGGTTGAAGTCAAGTCAGGTCAACGAGTCAGTATAGGCTGAGAGACACTGGGGCACCTGACACCGTGTGGTGTGAAGGGACGGGTAGTGGCTGAGGACCTCGAACGAGCTTGAGCACAGGTGACTTAGCCACTGCGGTAGGTTGGTGGACCAAGGGACTGTAGTGAAAGAGGAGGACGGAATTTAGAAAGGGTCGTAGTCCCAGAAAAGGTTACTCGGTCAAGAACCGTAGTCCCCGGTTTCATAACCTCAAAGTCGAAGTCGTAGTCAGGAAAGTTACTTATAAGTCCTGACTAAAGGAAACTCTGACTGACCAAACTAGAGAAACGTCAGGTTCCCTGAGTGTCCTCAGAAGAGATTGTGGTGTCAAGTTTTCGTAGTTAAGAAGTCACGAGTCGAAAGGAATACCAGGTTTTGAGTGTAGGTATGTACAGATAACCTTTTTGTAATTGAAACTGATCTGCCTGGAAACAACCGTTTCATTACAGAGACGAAAAATTATACGACAGATCCAACCCGTATCGAAAAGAAGGTTCCTCGTTCGTAGAAAATTAAAGTACCGACGTTAGCGGTAGACGACACTAAAACCTCGGGTTCTTTTATTTCAGACAGTGACAAAGGTCACAAAGGGGTAGATAAACGGTACTTCACTACCTCGACATAGAAACACAAAACTTGAAACTCAAAATTCGGTCAAAAGAGTGAGAGGAAAAAGTGAAAGTTCTCCGAGAAATCAAAGAGAAGTGAAAGACGGTATTTCGCACTGTAGTAGACGTATCGACTCCAAAAAAGATAAAAAGGACCGTTAGAACTAAGGTCGACACGAAGTAGGTCAGGTCGTAAATCGTTGTACATAAGACATATCTTTAATTAGTTCGTCCCACTGTTATATGTCGGAATTACTTGAGAAAAGGGTTAAACCTTGGTTAGACAACAAAGTACAGGTCAAGGTTGACAACGAAGAACTGGACGTATATCCAAAGAGTCGTCCGTCCAGTCCACTTTCTACCATTGCTAAACCATAAGGGTAGAGAAAGTCTTAAAGGTGTCAAACAACACTAAGTGTGTTTCCGAAATTACATCAGTTACTTCTTCTTTATCTACAAAAAGACCGTGAGAACGAAAAAGTCACTAGGTTGTCTACGACCGTTAAACTAGACCAAGGAGACGGAAAAGATTTAGGTCGAACTTGTAGACCTTCAAGAACCAAGTGCATGACAACTTCAAAAGGAACCTCTTAAAACTCGTAATGAAACGATCGTACACTCAACTCACGTCAACACACCATCAAACTCGTAAGAAACCGTAACGGAAAGAAACCCTGACCTTACTTTTGTGGAAAAGGTCAGGACACCGGTGACGACTCAAAAGGTTTAAACTCCCGTATGCCTCATGTCGTGAAAGTGTCGTAGTAGAAAATCCTAAACTTTGTCGAGTTGACCTTAAGGTAGTGGAGGCGATCGAAACAAGTATCACTACGGAGGATTCCGGATGAATTGAAAGGTGAGGTCCTACAGACCGAGATCCATTAATTAGTGTGGTAGTACCAATAGACCCAGTACTTCGAGAAAAAACATGTCAAGAAGACACATAAGAACGGTGGAGAAGAATTATGGAAGACGAAGACAATCCAGGTATGGTAAAGGTAGGAAATAGTTCGGGTAGAAACGTACTTTATAAGGGAACCATAGAGGTCAAAAGAACCCCTCTACAGTTCAGAAAGGGTGAGATCACAAAAGGAGATAAAGAAACGTGACTAGCGACTCCTCCCGAAAGAATAGAGAGGAACGACAAGACTTGAGACGCAAGTCTACCTATGCAGAAAGGAAAAGAGGAAAAGGAAAACGCAGAGAAAAGAGTCGAGAAACATTCCGGAAGAGTCTGTTGGTAAAACGGAAAAACGTAAAGAAAAAGAACCCCTACCAGAACTAGTGACGGAGGACATGTTACAGTGCTTGGAGGCAGGCAACAAGAAGTCCGTGACACAGATAGTCTAGATTAGGGAACTTAGATAAAGAGTGAAGGTGACATATTAACATTCCCTAAACTAAATCCAGTATGGACTTACCGGATGACCAAAAGGGATGACAGAAGTTAAATTCAGACTTAAACCGGTATTCCTCAAGTACTACACTCGGTATCAGTCGAGGGTCAGAACAAAAACAACTGACATATCTCGAAGAGGTAGAAACCGACGTTTGTTATGTTAGTTAGACTAAAGTCATAACTGGTAGACCACTACAGGTACACATCGGTACGGGTCGGGGCTACACGACGTAATTTTATACACATGACTACGAAAACTTGACACCACAACCTCTTCTGAGAACTCTCAGGGAACCTATCGTTCCTCTAGGTTGGTCAGGTAGGGTTTCCTCTAGTCAGGACTTATAAGTAACCTTCCTGACTACGACTTCGACTTTGAGGTTACGAAACCGGTGGACTACACTTCTTGACTGAGTAACCTTTTCTGGGACTGCGACCCTTTCTAACTCCCGTCCTCCTCTTCCCCTGCTGACTCCAACTCTACTAACCTACCGTAGTGGCTGAGTTACCTGTAGTCAAACTCATTTGAGACCTTCAACCACTACCTGTCCCTCCGGACCGCACGACGTCAGGTACCCCAGTGTCTCAGCCTATACTGACTCGTTGGTTTGACTTGACTCGACTTGACGAAAGATCCATACAAGACCGCCCCCGCCCCCCCCGTAAGGACCCCCCACCCATAGTCGGTGGTCCGTTTGCCTGGGGAAAGGGAAGACTTTATGACTTCCAAAGAGTCTCTACGAGTACCGACCGAAACGACTGTCCAGTCGGAGAAAACCTTAGCGGCTGAGGAACCGGACGAGCTCCAAGGATAAACTCTATCTTAGAGTCGACGTAGAAAGACACTACGGCAGGACGAGTGACCCGCTGAAACAAGTTTCAGTGAGTAAACAAGTCCAGTGGACAGGAGCCCCCTCACACCCCGCCCTAGGACCCTGAGTGTGTCGTCGACACCCGTATAGAGGAAGGGCCTGTCCGGTCCGACCACCCTGGACCCCTTGGTCATGGAGACCGACTCGCCCAGGACAAATAGACGGGGACACCGGATCTCTACACACAGGGCTCCGAAGGCACCCCCTGTCACCCTCTCCTTTCTCTCACCGCCTATGACTTTTCCTCTACACTGGCCTCCCCTCCCACCTGTCACCTGGTCCGTCCGCCGTAGGTTCGGGACGGGGGCCCCCTTCCTCGGCGCAGGAGTCTAGTCTTACACACCAACCGCAGACCCCTTTCCTCTTCACCTGCGGTAGCCCGCCTCCTCTCTCTGGGGGTCTCCGACGTACTCGGGGATCCACCGTCTCACGACGGGGTTACACCCCAGTGGTGTCTGTGTCTAAGGTCCCGGGGACCTCCGGGGACACGGGCGAAGGTCCCTCTTCCGTACCCATCACTCGTGTCGAAATGACGTCACCTCCGACCTGTTTCGCTGTGGGCGGTCGTACACACGCTACGAGACTAAAATATCTAAGTGTCAGACACGTGGACAGGGGTGTGAGGTAGTGGGGTTTCAGGGGAGTACGGGGCAGAGGTCAACTAGGTCCTAGGGTACGGCTCAGGGTCTTTGGCGAACAGAACAAAGGTAGAGATCTCTACGCGGAAAAGTCCTTTACAGTATCTCTACCCTAGGATGTTATACATCTGTAAAGAAGTCCGAAGGAAGTACATGTATCACTAAAAATCCACATCGGATGTCGTCATCGACTAACGAACAATGTCGGTTTATCGTAAGGTAATATGTCGAAATGGTGAAAAATAAAAAGACTGGATACATACGGAGACTTTCAACAAAAGTCAAACCCCTTTAGGACTTACTACTTCAGATGTGTATGTACAAAGACGTGTCTGTGGAGGAGTAGGGACCCCTCCAAGGATCCGTTCCGGAACGAACCAATCTGTCATTCACATTACACCCGAAAGCCTCTTTATCGGTTCTTTGAAAGGTTCCGCTGGCGAGACAGAAGGTAAGACCGGTCGTCACGGACTCCAGTGACTAGGAGGGGAGAAGACGGGTGAGTGGCAGGAAGACACGAGAGGTGGTGCCTGAACTCCCCAGGTGTCTCGGTGGAGTCACATTAAAATTGTACGCACAATGACCGTTGTTTACTGCAATTTGAAGAGTCCGCGAAAAATCGGCAAACGCATAAAAGAACTCACTTTACCGATAAGTCTCGGGACAAGTGAAAGACTCAATAATAAAGGAACGAAGGCCGACACGGCCCAGAGGTGACGCCGCGCCCGAGGGCGATCGACGCCTCTCGCCCCCGACGAGAGCCAACACCCCGAGACCGAAGAGTAGGGTTCCCGAAGAAGACGACGTCTCGTCTCCGAGATCCACGGACCAAAGTCGCCAGTACCGAGGGCCCGAGCTCTCGAGTCCGTGTCGTTAGCACCTCGCACCTAAATCAACGGGACCACACACCTTAGAAGGGTCTAATCCCTGACTTGGACACAGAGGACGTAACCGTCCACCTAAGAAATGGTGACTCGGTGGTCCCTCTTCCGTTACCGTGGGGTGAGGTCATGAGAACGGACCGTTTAGGGTACCTACCTCCTCGGACCACCCGACGTCACGTACCCCAACGCTTCTCAGTCTGTACTGACTCGCTGAAGTGAAAGTACAAAGTGAAAATACGTGACCCCTTCCTTTACCGTTGGGTGAGGTCACAAGAACGGACCTCTTAGGGTCCCTGCCCCCTCGGACCACCCGACGGCAGATATCCCAGTGTGTCTCAGTCTGTGCTGACTTCGCTGAATCGTCGTCGTCGTGGTCCCTTCGGGACTAGAAAAAAAAAAAAAATCAACTCAACAAATTGACTACCTCGACATTCTTAAAAAGATGTCCGGGTTAAAGGGGTTTATGTTAAATGCTCATAAAAGAGGTTCGGAGACAGTTCATAAAGGTAAAAGAAGTACCGTAGAGAACTTCGTGTTACCAAAATTAAAATTATTTTAGTTTTAATGGAAAGAAGATACTTAGTACGAAGACAAAGACACAGATTCTTGAGAAACGGATTGAGTCCCAGAACTTCTTAAATAGGATACAAAATAAGGTGTTAAAGACGTCAAAATACAGAATGCAATTTAAATACTAGGTAAAGTTCAATTAAACCCCCGAACCGATTTCTATCTTTGTATGTAAAAAAAAAAACGTACCTCCATGTCTTAACAACTTTTCTAGTCCAAAGCTCGAGACTTAACGGAAATACGGAAACAACTTTTAGACGACGTTGTGTCAATTCCCAAATCAAGATCTGAGACGAGACAACTCAAATAGACCTACGGAGAGAGATGCCGTTTTAGTGTGGCATGATAAGCGATATCGAAACGTTAGCAAAACGACATTCTATCTCATTTAGAAGGTTGAACGAGAAGAAAAGGTTTTAATAAAGCTAATAAGATACAGGAAATGTAAGAAACAAGGAAAATCCTAGTGAAACAGTCATCGATAAAAATTTTCGAACTATCCCTAACAAGACTGAGATATCGAATGAAATCCTTCTTTTTTATAGAGATTTTTAGAAAAATAAAACATAACCTCGTATCAACTAATTGTCACAACACTGTCAAAGACCACTTCACTTCCCCGAGTCGGTCTGTGTGTGTACACAGGTAAGAGGGGGTCTGAGGGGAGGGGCTCTTTTTGGGAGGATTACCGTAACAGAAGACTAGGTATTTGTACCTTACAGAAACCGAAAAATCGAGAAGAAATTAAAACGAGTCCCTGTACGACGTCAAAAGTCACAGATTCAGACCATTCAAAACACATTTTAGTGAGGATTCGTAAAATAAGAAAACTTTGATACCACTTGCGTGACCAAAAGGATTAGAGTAAAAGTCTGATAAGTGTCGAGTGCATGTCTTGCAAGTTTTGTACTTCCAGTACCGCAGGCTATAGTACCGGTAGTAAATTACCGTTCATCTACCCCCTTTTCACCTTTGTCACTATCCAAAATAAAAGAAAACGAGGTTTTAGTGACGTCTGTCACTGATGTCGATACTTTAATTTTCTGCGAACGAGGAACCTTCTTTTCGATACTGTGTGGATCTGTAAGATAATTTTTCGTTTCTATAGTGAAACGGTTGTTTCCAGACATATCAGTTTCGAAACCAAAAAGGTCATCGGTACATACTTACACTCTCAATCTGGTATTTATTCTGACTCACGACTTCTTAACTACGAAAACTTGACACCACAACCTCTTCTGAGAACTCTCAGGGAACTTGACGTTCCTCTAGGTTGGTCAGGTAGGATTTCCTTTAGTCAGAACTTATAAGTAACCTTCCCTTCTACGACTTCGACTTTGAGGTTATAAACCGGTGGACTACACTTCTCGACTGAGTGACTTTTTCTGGGACTACGACCCTTCTATTTCCGTCCTTCTCTTCCTCCGTTGTCTCCTACTCTACCGACCTGCCGTGGTGATTGAGTTACCTGTACTCAAACTCGTTCGAGACCCTCTATCACTTCCTGTTCCTTCGGACCGCTCGACGTCAGGTACCCCAACGTATCTCATCCTGTGTCGAATCGCTGACATGTGCTGGTATTTACTTTTACGTTAGACGAAGAATGCAGCTAGAATGTAGTACGTCGTAGCGATTCGGACACAAAATACAGATCGTCAAAAAAGAGACTTTGGAAGTTACGAGAGAAGTGTGTTTTAGTCTAGTAGAAGTGTATGTCGAAGTGAAAAGAGAGTCAGTGTTGCCGAGACTGAAAGAACAACGGCAACACACCGACCTGGGAGGCCAAGACTCGACCTGTCGACACAACTCCAAACGACACAAACGGGACAAACAATAGAATCTCCTCTCTTAAGGCAGAGAGTGGTGGCTCACCCTACACTCGACTCTCTAAAATCATTTACAGGAAATAGTTCGGCTCTTACAAGGGAAGATAAGGATCAAATTAACTTACACAAAACGAGGTTCATCTACCACCTAAGTAGTTCACGAAAAAACGTAGGAACCTCTACGAGCCCATCTAAAGACAGGGAACAAGATAATTATACTAACTGAAGTACTTTAGCAAAAGTCTACAAAGTCGTCGAAATATAAGAACCTTGTCTAGGGTGAACCGTTGACTAGACAAAAGACACAACGATCCAAGTCGAACGATTTTAAAACGATTCCCAAAAAGGCAGATATACGTGCTCCCTACGGCCGGACGACAAAGGAAACAAACACTACAGACAGACCGAAGCCACCGTCTCGGTAGGACCTATACAATCCGTTATCTCACGTATCTTAGACCTAAGGTTACGGGGGAGTCCTCCCAGCAACCAAACCGACGAACAAACAAATACAGAAAGGACCTACTACCACCGTAGACAAAGGGGGCCTCGGCGTCGGCGACTGTAGAACAAACAGAACAAGCCCCAAAAGACCAACGACAAAGAGAGAGGCGGGTCGAAGGGTCGCCAGTAGGGACGCAGACGTCTCGAATACGAGTTGGTTGTTGGTCAGTCTTAGACGCGAGTTCACAGGGCGGAGACGGTTACCTAAACAGAGACCCAAGTTCTCTCGAAAGTTTCAGGTTCACCAAAGTTCGGGTATGGGTGAACCTCGAGGTAACTCGAAAGTGTCCAGAAGAGACCTGAACTCACGACCCCTCTGACCCCTACCACCTCTTCAGAGTAACACGGAAAAGACACAGAGGGACCAATTAAAGATCGATCAGACACCGAACAGTGTTAGTTTGGCTCCTGGAATCTGATCCCCTTGTCGACCCGTACGGATAAATGAGTCGTGCCTCTGGTAATGACTAAAGTCTGCTACGATTGACCGTCCCGAAATTACTGGGAGACCGGGTTTAGTTCTTCGAGGGAGGTCGTCACTTCGACGACCATTAAGGTCCGGACCGCACTAACGAATCCTGGTGGTCTGTCTACCAGTGCTCCGTCCGCCCCGCCCTCGTCCCTCGTCAAGGGGGTGGGTGGGTGGGGGCCGTGGGTTCAGGTCGCCGAACAATCCTGACGTACGTAGAGTCGAATGGCCCTCTCAGTCTGTCGAAGGTCCTGTCTCCTTGCCGACACAACTATGACACGGACCAGTGTCGAGGACCCCTCCCCTGCCCGCGGGGGGGGTTCTTCGGGGCACGACTGGGGGCAAAGGTGGAGTGGAGGACAGGGCGGTCGACGGAAGGTCCGGGAGACCAAGGACGGGCGCGGGACGAGACCCGGCCGACACGTCGACGTCCGTGTGTTGTCGCACGAAGACGACCCCGGTCCCTCCTCCGGACTGTTTGCCACAAAGGCGCAGGTGTGGGCGCTCCTCCACGACGATGGAGGTCCTCGGTTTTACGGGTCCTAGGTGGGTGCCTTGAGGTGGGACACTTTGCGAAGCCTTAGCGAGGCAAGAGCGAGTTACCGGGAAAGAAGGTCTACTTCCAAACCTAGGTGTAAAGAGACACTGCTCAGAGACGACCCACACGTCGGGGTCGACGCAAATCTCTCGTCAAATTGTCTACGGCTCGTCGTACCGAAGGTAGGTCTCGGTGATCTTTTGGGTAGAAAGGTCCTACGGGGAGTGTGAAGGTCCTAGAGTCTACCCTGAGGGACCTGCACGAGTGCAAAGGAGTCGCGGACGGGTAGGAGCGACACTTTCGTAGAGCCGTCGGTCCTGCCGTACATACGTCGGGCCCAAGGGTTCCCCGACAGTGGCAAGCAGAGGTGCACGTCGCGGTCGAAATCGAGAAGAAGGTCACAAATCGTCAGCGTAGAGTCGGGAGGTCGGGAGCTGGGGGGAAGGGCGGAGGGACGAGGGAAGCAGTGCAGAACGGGACCCGAACCCGGCAAAGGAGGCAAACAGTGGACGAGGCAGGGGGGTGAGTGCTGTCTACTTGTGATTCCGCGGGACCGAAGCACGAGTACGACGTCAGTGGTCCCGCGCCAACACTAAGTGACCTTCTGGGAGTCGAGTCGTCGTGGGAATTGCAGTGGAGACTGACGTGCAAGTATGCAGGGTGACTCGTTAATAGAGTCGAGAGGATCCAATGCTGCCCTTTGGCTAACGAACGTACTTATTGATCCGTTGTGACCGGGGTACTTCGAGGGACTAACGTCCGTGCTAGGTAGGACTCACAAATTTCGACGGAGAGCCACAAGGTATACCAGACATAAAGACGTATAGATAGGAAGCTGGAGACAATGAGTAATATAGGGATCAAAGTGATTTTAAAATGGAAAATACAAAGTGTAGTCCAACTAGACGACCTTACATATGTGTAACACAATTTAGTTGACTGTGATAAACAATTTTTAATAATTAATCTAGCTAGCACCATTTATGTTCTTCATAATTCGAATGATACCTTTATCTCATAAAGAGATTTTGAAAAAAAGAAGACTAAAAACAGAGAACCACAGGACGTTAAGTTTAAGGAAATTCGTAAATTAACACGTGAGGAGACGAAGAAGACATCCCGGAAGGGTCAACCGTGATCGCCATTTCTTGGACGGACGGTTACGTCCTCTGCATTCTCTGCACCCAAGCTAGGGGCCCAGTCCTTCTAGGGGACCTCCTCCCGTATGTTTGGGTGAAGTTATAAGAGCTCGGACCTCTTAGCGTGTCTGTCTCCTCGGACCACCCCGATGCCAGGCGTCCTAGTGTTTCTCAACCTGTACTGACTCCACTAATTCGTGCGTGAGTGACTAAGAGAATTTCCTAAGATTCTGAAGTAAAAAAAAAAAAAAGTGATTTCTCGTCACTGACGGCAACGGGACCAGTATTCCGTGATCCAGACGTCCGACAACGGTGAATCGCTTCGACTAATCGTCTGTACCTGGGAAAGGTGGCCTAAAGAATGTTGACCACATAACTATAGGGATGTTAATAGACTATCACTTTTCAAATTACTTTTTTGTACAAGTTCTCCCTTCTCGACGTCGGTTGTTTACGACTCCAAAGGTTTAAGGACTACGAGTCTCGTATTAGTCGACGTCTCCTCTGTGGTCGAGAGGGAGTAGGGGTCGAGAGTACCGAGTCCCGTCTCCACCGGGGTAGAGGGGTGGGGCAGTGGACCTCCTAGTCAAATTCTCCCTCCCGCGTCAATGGAAAGGTAGTGTCAAGTCCAAGTGTGCGTAGGAGACTTCCGAGACAAGTACTCATTATGTGTTATATACAGTTTTATTAAAAAGGTGTCTACTGTGTGTCGCGAGGTCCTGTGCCCGTACCCGACTACACCTCCTCCTTGTCGGAGCTCGACCGCCTACTTCTGCAACACTCTCGGAGGTCCCATCCGACGCCGCACCGGCCCACGTCTGTGTCGGTCCACGACCCGCGAAGGCACGCACCTCTGCCAGACAGGCGACCTCGGGAGACTCCTCACTCGAGGTACGTAGACGGAAAACATCTGTCTCTGGGGCACATCCCCCAGTCTTCCTCCTGTACCGAATCTCTCCTCCGACTCTGCTCGTCCCTCCGGCACGGGCTCCGGGTCCCCTGGCCCCAACAGAGCCCTGCCCCGTGGTTGTGCCTCGAAAGACGGGTGTCCGTGCAGTCGTCTCCCCACGGGAACGTCGACAGGGTCACTGGAGTGGTACGGACAGGTCTCGTATCTTCCTGTGGGTAAGGCTCTCCGCGGGGCCCGGATCCCGAAGTTGCACCTCCTCAGACCCGGCGCGTCGAGTCGACCGGTGCCGTCCCCGACGTGGAACGAGGGGGCCCACTCGGACTGTGAGCCTCCGAGGGACCCCTGGTGACCGGAGACGCAGGGGTAGTGAATGGACCTCACGTCCCTCCCTTGCGCCCGAGTCCGTCCCCGTCCGACCCCCACCGTCCGGCATTCTCGCAGTGACAGGTCCCAGAATTCGCACGTGGGCTGTCAGAGTTGCGAGAGGTGTAGAGGTTGCTCTCCTGTGTTTCTCGGTTTTCGTACGTCTACCAGGAGACCCAAGTCCCTCGGCCAGTCGTCCCGACGCGGACTGCCAGCCCGTCTCCCGTAGGTGGCCGGCCGACCCGACACGGCTCAGGAGTCGGCAGGGGTTCCCGGGGAGTCTAGGGGGGGTCCTTTGGCGTGTGTACGCGGGGGACGGGGTTTGAGAGTCAGTCGTGAAGACAAAGTTTCCGTGGGAAACTCTCGTCTCCCGGCCTAGGTTACGTGACTTGCAAGAAGTCGTCATTTATTTCCCCTTGTAGACTCTTTAAGACTTTGTTGTTTATGTGGGTCTGTACCAGTGCCTCCCCCGAGTACGAGTTCTCCGGTGTCGTCCCACTTCCGGTCAGGACCTCCCGGAGTCGGAGATACTGCCTGAAGAGTCTCCGAGAGGGGTCACAGTCTCCGCTCCCCTCTGTGTCCTCGGAAGGACTCTTAGGACAGCCGAAGTCGTTTTTACTTCTTACCTCTGATGGGCACGGGTACTCTCCGTGAGGTAGAGGTACTCACAATTTTGATTCGTAACTTTAAGAGAGACGGGAAGGGATAGACGGTTCCGACAGGAGTCCTACCCTTCGGGGTCCACCACGGACCTACGAGTGTACGTCCCGACAGGAGCCCACACTTCGGGGTCCCACCACAAACTTACAAGTGCACCACCTCCGACATGCGTCCACACTTCGGGGTCCACCACAGACATACTAGAGTACCGTCCCGATAGAAGTCCCTATTACGGGGTCCCACACAGTCCTACGAGGCCACCACTGGAGCCCCACACTTCGGGGACCACCATAGACCTACGAGTGCACCACCCCCGACAGGAGCCCACACTTCGGGGTCCCACCACAAACTTACAAGTGCACCACCTCCGACATGAGTCCACACTTCGGGGTCCCACCAGATACATACCAGTGTAGTCCCGACAGAAACCCACACTTCGGGGTCCACCACAGACATACTAGAGTGCCGTCCCGATAGAAGTCCGTATTACGGGGTCCCACCACAGTCCTACGAGGACACCACTGGAGTCCCACACTTCGGGGACCCACCACAGTCCTACGAGGACACCACCCCCGACAGGAGCCCACACTTCGGGGACCACCGCAGACCTACGAGTCGACCGTCCAGGACGAACCGGGGACCCGACTCTCCCGTCGTGGTACCTCCGCACCAAGGACGAGGTAACGTCATGGAGGACGTCTGCGACGAGGGAGGCGCGGTCGTGTCGTAGACGTGGCCGGTCGACCTCTTCAATCGTCTATTAATGGGTCGTACGCAGTACCCCTCGGTCAATAATTCCGGGACTAATTGACGGAACCTCCTGTGTGACTCACCCAGACTTAGGCACGGGCCAGTCCGACCGGTCCTTAGGTCTCGTCCTTGGTAGGAGTGCACCGAGTGGGAGACTGCGTCGGGAAGAGGACCTCGGCACCCACGGGGGTGGGGCAGGGTCGTCACAGTCTGGTCAGGAGCCCGCCTCTGCCGAGTCCGACTCACGCGCCACGACCGCCGGGGTCCGACCCACCCTCGGCCGGGGTGTGTGCCACTCGGGTGGGGAGAACAGGGCGAACGTCGGGGTCCTGAGATGCCGGAGGACTTTGTGCACGAAAATAGGAATAAAGTGCGCTTGTGTAGAGTGGGACCACTTGAGTGTCGGAGGGTTGGAGCACAAAAGGAGGGTGCTCGGTGACTTGTTAACCATTATCGGTGAGTACATTCCCACGTACACCGGGGGTGCCTCCTCTGTCCGACACACTGAGACCGACATTACAAGTAGGAGAGACCCGGGGTCTCGGGGTGACTGTTGGGGAGAGAGCCCGAGGTGTGTCTCGTTTCCCCCTCTACGCACCTGTGGGCGTCGACGGTGGGGAGTCGACCTCCGTCCCTCCCGCTCCGACGATGGGGAGACGGAAGTCGTGGTGGACGCGGTCCTGGTTCTCCGCTACGCGTTTGAAGGAAAGTCGTAAATTAGAGGGAGAGTGTGGTCCGAGTGACCCGTGGCCCACCCGTAGTGCCCCGGAGGTCGGTGGGTGGGACTGAGGTTCGGTCGAAGGAAGTGGGTCACCCTGACCGAGTTCCGGTGGAGTGTGGACGTCGGTGTCCGTGGCCGAGGAAGGTCTGTCCTACTAGGTCCCCAGAGGTCCTTGCTCCCCGACATCTCTTCGTGGGTAGAGTGATTCTAAGTACAGGGCCCGTGGGGGGGGCCGGGCCAAGTCCTGGGACGTGGGGTCTGTCGGTGACCCACGAATCGGTGAGCCATGGGTCGTGTTGAGCCTTTCAAAGGTAGTCATTATCTTTGGAGTGTTACGTGACAGACTTGCTCTATTTACTTCAAGGTACTGAAGTACGTCCTACATTCACCCCCGGTGCCACAAGTGAGTCACTGGACCTGGTCGGGGTGTGAGGGGCGGGGACTCCTCGAAGGGTTTGTCGGTGAGCCTCGGGGCCGGTAAAGACGGCGGGAGTGCCCGCGAAACTACCCATTGACTTCACCTGGACTGCCGGCACTGGAGTGACCCCTACCAGGGGCCGCGTAGGCGGGGGGCGGTGCACGAGTTGTGCTTGTAGGCACTCAGACGTCCCGTGCACCTCGTTCGGCTCTCCTCCGTCTCGGCTCGGGCTCGGTGCGTCGGGGACGCCGCGTCCAAGACGAGACACTTGTCCCACGCCGCGACCGGGGTGCCCACGGCACTCGGAGGTCGGTCGCTTAAGGTTGTCCTTCTGCCGCCCTCGCTCGCTCCCCGCCGTGGACACACAGAAGGCGACAATGTCTAGGCCCGGGCTCTCAGTCCATCGGCGACTGCCCGACCCGGCCCCCACCTTACCCCCAGACAGACCTAGGTCCCAGATCCGAAAAACGAGTCTACTGTTCTGGAGGAAAATTGCTGGCCGGTAAGGATTCACGTGAAGGGAAGGACAGACACCCTTGAACACCCCCCAGGTCCGCCACGGGCCCCTTCCCGCACACAAACGAAGACAAATGAGGGGGCAAACCGTGGGTCGCACTGACGTCACACCAGGAATGACACACACGCACCCCCCGAACCTCGGAAAACTACAATTGTATCAAGAAGAGTAGACGACTCGGAAAGTGTTCGGTTGTACTGAGAGTGTGTCATTCACCTCGACTAGACTCTCCGACTCAGCGTCCGACGGGCCTTATCGTTCTCAGACGTCGTTTCTCTCCCTCAGGAAGTCTTGGCGAGAGTCTCGTCGTCTCGGTCGGAGTAAGTAATAATTGACGTGGCACTGGATTTATTTAGTGCCCTAGTCTGAAGTAGATTTGCGACGAACAGTGTGTGGGACGAGGAGGGCAGTCTATTTACCAAAGTCGTGGTCCCTTTTTTCTCTCACAGAAAACTCTCATTAATATTGGACCATCGATGTGGTTTAATTGTGTCGGGTGGGAGCTAGTCGCCTTGCCGGGACGAGGGGGTAATTGGTGCTTGTGGTGCCATTGGTGGTCCGTCCCTCCTTACCTGGACACAAATTGTTCCACTAATTTTCGCTGAGAAGAATTAGTTGTACTAAAGAATAATAAATCACAGGTAGACACTGACAACTTTTAAACAGTCCTCTAATGACACCTTGGAAATCGTTTCTCTAAACAAAACGGTTATCAATTTACTGTCAATTCACTGAGGTTAATGTTATTTAGTGTAAGAACTATCCTATTTACGACAGGAACGACTGCTCGAACTTTGGGGAGAGATCGGCCCTCGGACACAGATGAGGTACTTGAGGGAAGGAGCGAGAAAGTACGAAGGGTCGGTAGGACCTCGACCACCAACCCAAACCTTGGACCATTTATCCCTTAGATATGGTAGCTAGTGTGACATTTACAAACATAAAGATTGAACGAGAGACGGCGGACGGCCTCTTGCCAGTGTCTTCCGATCCTTGCTCCGGGCGTGGGGTGCGGGAAGGAGGACCGCTTGAAGGACCGACAAAGGGAAGGGAGGAGGGGGGTGGAGACGACACTCGTCGAACATCGTCGGTGCCACCAGAGGGTGTTTCGCTCGGGGACTACTCCCTTGGATCCGAGGGTCCGAGTCGTTTGACAGGGAAGGGACCGGTCGGTGGGACACTGCCCAGGAGACGGTCGACCACTCGTCTCCCCTCAGGTGGCACCCCATGGCACCCCACGTCACCCCCTGCGAAGACGTCCCGGGAGACGTCCAGACGCAGGTAGTGCGACTCACGTGTCACCAGTCATCGTTACAACAACCTTTTGACTCGACCTGCCTAGGTGAAGTCTACTTGTCACTGGGGGTGAGGGTCCAGACTTTGTTCCGTTGAGTAAGTGTGAATCTGTCTTTGCACACACCAGGTTAGACCTTTACACAAACGGACACACTACACACACTTCTCTCGCACCCCTCCTGGTCACTTCACCGTCCTCTGCACGACCATAAAACCTCGGGACTAGGAAATATCAAGACTACTGGTATTTCTTTCGACTCGTGGTTTCTTAACTACGAAGACTCGACACCACAACCTCTTCTGAGAACTCTCAGGGAACCTGACGTTCTTCTAGGTTGGTCAGGTAGGATTTCCTCTAGTCAGGACTCACAAGTAACCTTCCTGACTACAACTTCGACTTTGAGGTCATGAAACCGGTGGACTACGTTTCTTGACTGAGTAAACTTTTCTGGGACTACGACCCTTTCTAACTTCCACCCTCCTCTTCCCCTGTTGTCTCCTACTCTACCAACCTACCGTAGTGTCTGAGTTGCCCGTACTTAAACTCATTTGAGGCCCTCAACTACTACCTGTTCCTCCGGACCACACGACGCCAGGTACCCCAGTGTTCCTCAGTCTGTGTTGACTCGCTGACTTGACTGACTTGACTTGACTAGGAATAAGTTTCAAATTACAGCAGTTTCGCGGAGGTCAGTGGTGTGCTGGAGGTGGGAGTTCGAGGTCTCCTGTGAGACGGAAAGGAGGGTGGAGGGTCCGACGCGCGGGACAGACGAGAGGGCCGGGAGTCGGACGGCGGGATTACTTTACGGTCACACTTTACAGTCGCGAGACCCTTCCCAAAATAAAGGGAATTTAGTCCGACTACTCGGTCCGTGACAGTAAAAGGAACAAATCCCTCCCGAGTAAACGCATAAAGAGTTTAAGGTGGATTATTATTCGACCCAAAGCACAAACTGAAGGCAGTGAATGTCCCTTGTCTCGTCATTTCGGCGGGTCTCGGTCGGCGAGTGACTGGTTACACGAAGGGACGGACCGTCGGTGGTCGGTGGGGAACCTCGACTCTCGAGTCGCCTACATCAGATCCGCGACGACCAACCTCGCGACAGGTCCGTCTCCTCACCCGAGGTCCGTCCGTTCGTGCGACCACGTCCATTCGTCCCAGACCCCTTCTCTCCGCCCGAGGGAGCTGTCATTTGTGTGGAGTCGACGTCCTTGGGACTCGCGCGCCAGTCAAAGTCCGGGGCGGGAGAGTCCTCCCTTGTAGTCTCTGCGGACTCTCGACCTGGGACGTCGGAGGACTGGGGGCCCTCTCCCTAGCGGAGGGAGGAGTCCTCGACTCGCGGCCCGGACCGTCCCTCCCTGGGAGCCCGAGGGGGGCCGTGACCGTCCTCCCAGAAATGACAAGGACATCCTGGCAGATTCTCCTTCTGCGAGAGAGTCTGCGACTTTGACCCCCTCGACTTTCGAGTTTTTCCGTCTCCCTCTCTTTCCCTGCAGTGACTGAAATGGACTTTTCGAAATGCAATTTGCACTCCATTTGCCCGCTTCTATCCTATCGAGTGCATCCTCCCGTGCTCCACCTTTCGCCAGCGGGCGTCTTTTAGAGAATGATGAAACTTCAATGAAGAACGAGGAACCAGACGTAAAATTTCGGCTCTACACTGAGACTCCAGTTCAGCCCTGGTGCACCATGTCTCGTGAGGACGCCCAAGGACCCGTAGTGCACTCGGGAGCCCCGCCCTGAAGGGACCAATTTCCCCACCCTGAAGGGAATAGTATCCCCGCCCCGAAGGAAACAATTTGCCCCGACTGAACGGAACTTGCCCCTGAAACCTATGGACACAGGACGGGGGACAATGACCATAATACTTCTTTACAGGTATTTCTACTCTAATTTGAACCTAGACAAACAAGTGCCCGTTCTTTAGGAATCATATATTATAGACTAAAAGTACCACAGGTACTGGTGTACCTCTTTTGGATGGGAAATTGACGACACTTCGGACCGTAAAAAACTTCCGGGTAAAACCTCTATTCGTATATCCATTTTCTTGAAGGGACCACCGAGTTACCACTTCTTGGGGAGACGTCACGTCCTCTGTACCCAAACTAGGGACCCAGGTCTTCTAGGGGACCTCTACCTTTACCCTTAGGTGAGGTCACAAGGACGGACCTCTTAGAGTACCTGTCTCCTCGGACTGCCCGATGTCAGGTACCCCAGCTTTTCTCAACCTGTGCTGACTCGCTGATTTATTGTTTTTTTCTACCCACCTTTCCCAAATTTTACTGCTTGTCAAAGTCTTGTGTTCCCCATCACTGACTCCAAGTCAGTGTCTCCTTGATCTTAGAAATACGAAAGAGATTCCAGTCCCGTAAAACGACTCCATGTCCGTTGGTTAATTTTTACATGAAGAGGTTTATTTTCCTCCCACATACTAACTTACCCTCAAATTAGGTCCCCGTTTATGTGGTTCATTTAAAATCCCTGCTACTACTGACTTACTTCCTTTGCAAATTAGAACTACTAAGGTCAAGAGATCTGCGTAGGTATCCTCTCTCTACGCACCTGCTACGGGTTCTCTGTAGCCCCACGTACGGCGAATACAAGGAGCCGTGGGTGACGGCGTGTCTCCTTTGTCGTCCGAGGACGGGACCACCTAGTTCTTCTCCACCTTCATGTCGTTGTACCTGTGTGGGTCTCACAGCGTGTCTCACTTCAGTCAGTCTGTGTCCTCTCTACCGCGCACTGGAGGGAATACACATCCTAGATCTTCCTTTACTATGTTTACTTGTATATTTTGTCCTTCTCGGAGTGTCTGAATCTCTTGCCCTCCTACCCTATCCGCCAGACCCTACCTGTACACGTGTGCCGATGCAAATTTTACCTGTTGGTCGCTCCTGGACGACAGGTCGTGTCCCTTGAGACGCGTTACGACACACCGTCGGACCTACCCTCCCCTCAAACCCCCTCTTACCTGTGCACACACACACCGACTTAGGAAAGCGACAAGTGGACTTTGGTAGTGGTGCAACAATTAGCCGATCTGGGGGTTATGTTGAATTTTCAAATGTAATTTTTTTCCTCTTCTCCACTTTATTCTTTCGTCGTTCTATCATGTCACGGAAAACCAGGCTCAATTGGACCGCTCTCACTCCCTCTCTGTTCCTCCCACGACATCTATCTCCGGTCGTCTGTCCTCGGGACCCCTCTCCTGGTTTCTTCACTTACGGGGGTGCCGAAGAGGAAGGGAGCCCGGAGGGAAACCGACTTTTGTTGTTCTTCGGCGACTAAGCCAGGTAAGTCTGGTCGGAGGGCCTGGTACCCCGGTCTTCCGCTCTCTTTGCAGAGTCATCTTCTCTGTGTTGCCCCGTAGACTAGTCCTCCTGTAGGAGTCGCCTCACCAAACATTGTCGGATTTCCGTCTTTGTCGGGGTCACGAGTAGCTGACGTTTATTTATCTGTTTTACACTAGAGAGGTTTGTTGCCCTGTCACAAGTCCGATTCCCTCCTTCGTGACTATGTCGCACCCGCCTGGAACCTCTGTCCTCTGGTTCACTGCGTTTGGGCGGCGTCTTCTGGTGCACGACACCCGAGGGGAACCGTGTTCTGCAGCCTTCTCCCTTTACAATGTCTCTGTCCTTCTGATCGCCAGTGGATCCGGCCGCCTCCCCACCAGCTCCCCCGCTACTGGTTCCCCACACGCAAAGAAAAACCTCATTTCTTTTACTAGATTTTAATTGATACGATTGGCACAAACGTGTATGGATACTAACATGTAAATTTAAGTAGCATACCGTACTTTCAATACATTTATTTCGTAAATGTTTTCCTTTTACACACACACATACACACACATCAAGAAATTTTATTCCGTTAACGTCACACCCCTTTCTTACCCTATTAATATAGTTTTATGTAGAGGGTGTCAACGATTTAAACTTATAATTTAAATCTCGACACAAACAACCGGAACTGCTGAGTTTCCCCTCAGTAAGAAGGACAGACTAAGTTCCCTTTTACGGTGTAGTGGTCCCTTCCTGATAAAAAGGAACACGAGTTCGACGTCGCACTAAACGCATGGTCCACGTCAACCGTTCCCACCGAAATGTCTTCTCTGTTCACTCGTAGAGTAGGTCAGTGGAGACGAACAACCCGTCCCTGGTGTCGTCCTTCGGTCGGGACTGAAGTGAAGACCCACCCCAACCCCCGACCTGATGGGTACGTTGCCGTACCCAAGGGTACGACCAGGCGTGACGGGCCGACCACCGACGTCCACTCTTCGGGAGTCACACGCGACCGGGAGTCGACTACGTGGGTACCCCCGAACCCAGAGTCCTGTGGTCCCCTCCGTCCCCAGGACGTGGACGTTTCTGTCTGCATCCGGGTACTCTCACGGGTACCCCTGGCGTCGACACGGAGTCCATTCCTGAGTCCGGGGTGTGCCGGGCCCTCTAAAGTAGGTCTTTAGAACCCGTTTAAAGGAAGAGAAAGGTTTGGGTCCCACCTTTAACGACTGACTAAAGGCCCTCTTCCCTTCCCTCCCGCCCGCCTGGAAGACTCTAGACGGAACGTATGTTACAACGATGATGTGTCTAAAACAGACTGAAATTTTCTTCTTCTTTCTCTTACTACCAAGAAAACTAGGGTAAACCTTTAACGTCGGTTCTACCTGACTCGCGGACGACCCCGACGCGACTCGGAAGTGTCTACCGAAGGACGCAAACAGAGTTGGTGGGGAATCCCCGACTTGAGCATAGTAGGTCAAATGTCTGGCCTTCTGACTCCGACCTTCTTCACCTCTGCCCTGGACCCCAAGTCGGAGGTCCCGTGCACCCAGGGGACGAGGAGTCTCGATTGGACAATGAGGTCCGAAAAGACAAAGAATCTTCAGACAGAGGTCAAGGATGTTCAGGACTACAAAAGAGACTTAGAGCAGACAACGAAGGTCTAAGACCCACGGTGCAATACACCAGTACGATTGTTATTTAACGGTAACTCTAGGTTTCAATACGAGTGTAAGGACCTCTGTTTTCGGAAGAACCCCTGACCACATACGACGACGACGACGATTCAGCGAAGTCAGTACAGGCTGAGACACACTGGGGTATCTGCCGTCGGGTGGTCCGAGGGGGCAGGGACCCTAAGAGGTCCGTTCTTATGACCTCACCCAACGGTAAAGGAAGAGATTACGCACTTTCACTTCAGTGAATCAGCACAGACTGAGAAGAGCTGGGGTACCTGACGTCGGGTGGTCCGAGACGGCGGGGACCCTAAGAGGTCCGTTCTCATGACCTCACCCCGTGGTAACCGGTCCATATCGGTCCATATTGGTATTCCGGTTCCTTTTAAGTCGAGGTCTTAGCCCGTGACCCCTCGGACCGGTCAAGAAACAGGGGTGAGGACCTTCCTGTGGTGCGAGGACACCGGCACAAACGACTTCGGTCGGTTCTAGCTGAAGGTCGTAGTTTTGTGTGGGGCCGCTCCTCCGGCCCGAGACCCACGACCGACACCTCTGCGGTATTGGGTCACAAGACCCATTGTAGAGACTTCTTTGTTGTTACGACGGAATTCATTCTCTCCGACTTTAGTGCTTTGTGAACTATTTTATGTTTGCCCTGGGTCTGGTGAACACGACGCCCAACCTCAGTACTAATTACTTTTGCTGTCCGAAACATACGGGCCGCTACTCGCCGGAAGCATGTCGCACCAGAAAGTAACGCAGGGGTCGTCACCCGATAATTATCACCGAGTCGGGGTTGAACAGGAAAGGTTGTAAAGTCTGTGTTTATTATCTTGTAAAGGTTAATGTCCCCTATTAGAGGGAAGTCTTCGTTTCATCATTCGTGTCACTTATTAAAATCTTCGAAACCCCCAAATTTCTAAAAAAAGGATAGAGGGGTATCCGTAATTCAGTCACCGAAACTAATTGTTAAATTTTTACCTGTTACCTATGTGTCTCTACAACACTCTGTACCAGCAAACAGATACTGAAAAAAAAAAAATAATAATGACTGAAAGATTTTACAACAGTAAGGTATTTCGTAATAAAGTTAATCAAAAAACGTTGGGGGTTCAGTAAAAGTTATTCAAAAATGACTAAATCTTTAGTCTATGACCCGTAGTCCCCTTTTTTCTTTTGTGCCAATGACTCTTTTTATCGTTTATGGGAGTCCGAAGCACTACGAATTTTGACATACACAAATAGACAGACGGTGAATCTTACTCCGATACATAACTAATTAATGCTCCCGTCGGGTTCATAATCCCGATAGTAGACTAGGTTCGACCTGAGTGCCCCTAAGTAAATTATTTATACAGACTCCTCTCATTAACCCACAAATGAGATCGCAATTAAGTTTTAATTCTATAAACTTTAAAGACTCGGTAATTGGTTCTACTAAGGAGTAAAGATAGGAAGTATTCCTTAAACTATCAGGATCTGTGTCATACTCACGCTTTGACCTGAGCTTCCTTTAAGACCTTCGGTCTCAAACATACTTACCCAGAGCCGACGTAAAGGAGGTTCCGTGACCATTAAAGATCCTACCGTAGTTGACTCTCTTTCTCCCACAGACCGATTGTCGTTACACCTCTTTTCTCGGAGTAAAAGAGATGTCTTTAAGTAATAAACGTGGGTTTCCTGTCGAACCACATCACGTGGAGACGTCCTTACGAAGAATGACAACCCAAAAAAAAAAAAAAAAAGTCAACAATAGCACGAGCAGCGATTCCTTCGACACCAGAGGAGGATTTAATTATTATTGTCCTGTACAAGAGGGCAGGTCTGGTAATAATCAAACTTATTATAAGTTCTAAGATAACCACTAGATTTATCCAGAAAATTCTCCAAGCCGACCAAGGGAACCGTTATCCAAAACTTTACCCTCGTTCAGTCCCCTCCCAAAGCACTTTCTCTACTCACGGTTCTCCGCCACTTTACCTCGACAGGGGGTGTGTCGTGCGGGGGGAAGTGATTAAGAGTCGTGTAGGGGCTTAGGGGTGTCTTCGTTGGTACCGACGCCCCGAACAGGTCCCTATGGTCCGTTCCGTTCACTCACGTCTCGGTTCTCACCTGAGGAAGCCTCAACCGTGAAACAGGTTTTGTTAGCGTCGAAAGTAGTGTCTGCACTCCCCGGGTGTAGGGTCACGACTCGACACACGGCACCCGGGTAATAGAGGACGTCTGGGGGTTTCTGGGACCCGGGGGGCACGCAAGTCGTGTGAGTGGTACACCTCCTCGTCTGTCTTCACTGCGTCGCCGCCGTGGTTGGACCGTCGCTCCTCAAGTCTCAGAACCGTTCACTCGGACGAGGTCCGAATGTGGTCGGCGTCCGGACCCGGGTCTCGTCCCAAAGTGGCCCCCTCCAGTAGCTCCGACGTCTTAGTCGTCTCCGAGGCCCTTTCCGACCAGGACCCTGTCTCCCTCCGGCCCGCCGCTTCGTCCTGGTACCTGTCGAGGGCGTCGGGGTCTCCTCTCCGCCGTAGCGGGCTCCGCCACAAACGACGTCGGGACATCCGTCGGCCCTCGTTCCCCGTGCAGGTGTGGGAGTCGTGGGGCAGACTTCTACGAGACTAGAGACCTCGGGGTAGGTCTACTGCAGTGACGGGAGCTAATAGGACCTTCTCCCGAAAGTCTTCCCCGACGGATACGAATCTGTGCCTCCGAGTCTGGGTTGACTGGAGACGACGACACGGAGTCTGAGAGTCACAGGTCGACTGTACTCGGTAGCCCCGGAGTAAAGAAGTCCTGGTGTGAAACTGTAGAGAAGTCTTATAAGAACACCGGGGTTTTCTGTCACATCACTCTATCTCCAAAAAAACCCCAGCCCCTACAAGGGTGTTGAACCTACAAGTTTGACTGTTCTAGTCTCTTCCCAAAAAGGGTGAAAGTATACTTGACTTCGAACAAATTCCGTTGGTCTTTAGAGGTAAAGGTCTTTTAGTAGCGAAGGCGGTTCACTACACTACCCCCTCCTCCACCGCTAAGGAAACCTGAAAAGACTGTCTTAGCATCGGCCCCCTAGCGCTCCTTAATGTCCACACAGACAGTATCAAAGGGCCAGACGACTAAGAAGACACAAGGTGAACAGGACTGAAGAATACTTAAATACTCTATAGGTTAAAATGTCTGACTCTACAGACCAGTAGTCCTACTAAATGTCTGGAGTGGTCCTCAGTTATTTCGTAAGAACATAATCTTGTTTGTTTCCCTAAGAATTTCCTGTGAAAGAGATTGGCTTTCGCACGTCATTGGCCCGAGCCCCGGACGTAGGCGAGTGGACCCACGACCCAGGGTCCCGTCCAGTCCGGTCGGGACCGGACCGTGACCTTTGAACCCACCTGGACTTCAGACTACTCTCCCCTCGTTCCACCAGGTTCCCCCAGCAGTCCCTCCGGGAGGCTCCTCCCCGACGAATATGGAGTCGGACCACCTACTCTCTCAGCCGGACTCCGGGAGGCTCTTACTCTCGTCGTCTTTGCGCACGTGGCTCCGGTCTCGTCCTCCTCGGGGCACTCGAGGTGCTCGCCCTTCCCACGTCCGTCGGGCCCCGTAGCACCTGTTCCGTCCCCGGTTCCCCTCGGCGGCCCGGTACGGTCGTCGGACCTCAGTGCCGTTCCGGTCGTCCCGCGTCCTACGGAGTGCACCAATACTGAGAGGAAGACGAACCCCTCGGACGTAGAGACCCCTTGTAGTCTGGGGGAGGGAGGAGAGGTTTTCGGGGCCCGAGTAGACTACAGACGAGGTAGGGAGCGACTCGTCCGTCGAAAGCCTCGAAGTACGAGTGGTCCGTCGTACTCGACGAGAAGGGTCGAGACGGTCCAGCCTCCACTTTCAGGGTCCTGGTGGGTCGAGGGCAGATGTGTCGTGGACCTGCACACCCGTCAATTGTGTGGCACCCCTTGTACGTGTTTGTCACCCTTTGCACACACTGGTCCCCCGTGTGTGTGCTGACCCCAGTGTGTGTGACGTCCCCCAGTGTGTGTACTGGTTCCAGTGTGTGTGTTGGTCCCCAGTGTGTGTGCTGGTCCCCCGTGTGTGTGCTAGTCCCAGTGTGTCTGCTGGTTCCAGTGTGTGTGCTGGTCCCCCAGTTGTGTGTACTGGTCCCCCGTGTGTGTACTGTTCCCAGTGTGTGTGCTGGTTCCAGTGTGTGTGCTGGTTCCAGTGTGTGTGCTGGTCCCCCAGTTGTATGTGTTGGTCCCAGTGTGTGTGTTGGTTCCAGTGTGTGTGCTGGTCCCCGTGTGTGTGCTGGTCCCAGTGTGCGTGTTGTCCCCCGTGTGTGTGCTGACCCCCAGTGTGTGTGCTGGCCCCAGTGTGCGTGCTGGTTCCAGTGTGCGTGCTGGTTCCAGTGTGTGTGCTGGTCCCCCAGTTGTATGTGTTGGTCCCAGTGTGTGTGTTGGTTCCAGTGTGTGTACTGGTCCCCGTGTGTGTGCTGGTCCCAGTGTGCGTGTTGTCCCCCGTGTGTGTGCTGTCCCCAGTGTGCGTGCTGGCCCCCGTGTGCGTGCTGGCCCCCGTGTGCGTGC
Organism: Capra ibex; assembly: GCA_006410555.1. NCBI lineage: Eukaryota > Metazoa > Chordata > Mammalia > Artiodactyla > Bovidae > Capra > Capra ibex. The sequence goes on along the minus strand of SJYO01004576.1, from coordinate 1,524,884 downwards.
TGGCCCCCGTGTGCGTGCTGGTCCCCGTGTGCGTGCTGGCCCCCGCGGAGGGGTACGACGGAGGAGGGACGGGTTCTCTACTCAGGTTCACGTCGGGGGTGCCGTAGAACCGACTACCCGACCTTTGTCTCCCAGGCAACGGGAGCCGTCCGCAGTCAAGTTGTAGGGCGAGCTCCCGAGGGAGACAGAGGCGGAGTAGGGGAGTGGGAGCGGGGAGGAGAGTGTTGACGTGTGGGTTGTTTCGCTGCACCGAGGCTGAAGACCCCTCTCTCCTCCGCCACCTAGGTTCTGTCCTTCGTCCACAGACGGGCCTACCGACTACTCTATCCCGACTCCTGCCCGTTACCGTCACTTCTGGTCGGGGAGGCGTCGGGGAGGGACGGACAGGCAGGTGGGTCGAGGAGGGTCGAAGTTACGAAGCGGGTAAAGGGTGACAGAACGCGCAAAGGGGGCGAGGGTAGGGGGACCCTTTGAAACGAGTAAAGCCGACGTGACCTTAGAGAGGTCCGAACAAAAGGGATTGGGAAGTTCAACTCAATTTACTGGGGGAGGGGTAAAAAGGGAAATGGTAAGAACGGGAGAATCGTGGCTGGTGCCAAACGTTAATTCGTGACTACACACGCACGTGTGTAGGCGCCAGACAGAGAGGTCGACCGTAGAGACTCCCCACCCCGAGACGACTACAGAGAGGTAGTGTCTCGCATGTCCACCCGTGGGTGGTCAAGACCCACTAGCCTACTTCCCGCGTCTGGTCACTAGTCGTGCTAGGGTAGGATTCAGACGGGTACCGGGACAAGGTCCAGGTTCGTAGCAGGTTTTACTCTCACCAACTGAGTAGCAGGAACCGAGTAAAAACCTCTCAAAGTATATCACAGACTACCAACAGTGAACAAAGGCACTTGGATCAGAATTTAGACCAAGATCTTGTCTCGATTGGAAAGAGGATCTTAAGTCGCGTTGGTTTCCGAGTATTTGTAGTGCCTTTGAATTGAGAGTTCGACCACCGACCACTTCGGTGTCGGTAGATTCACGACCCAACAGACTCGAAGAAAAATCTCCGTGGCTCGCAACCTACGAAATACAGGGGGAGTTCCGTCCCGAACGTAGGAGAGTGTCTTTCGATCAAAGGTCACCTCGCTTCTGGTTCCATCCTCGACGAAGGTTTCACAGGAACTTTCACTTTCAGTGAGTCACTCACTGGAGTACCGGACGTATGAGGTACCTTAAGAGGTCCGGTCTTAGGACCTCATCCATCGACAAGGGAAGAGGTCCCCTAGAAGGGTTGGGTCCATAGCTTGGGGTCAGAGGGTGTAACGTCCGCCTAAGAAGTGGTCGACTCGGTGTCCCTTCGGGTTTTCACAGGAACGAGACTAAATGTCAGAGGAGGGACCACCTCTCCTCACCCAGATTGAGTCCGTGTGCACTTCGGACCCCCGAGACCCCGAGGGACCCGTCGCGAAGGGTGTGGACGACCCAGTCCCGTGTCCGCCACTCACCCCAAAGGACCCACCGACACGACGTGCGACCCAATCTCGTGCCCGAGGAGACCGAGGAGACCGAGGAGACACGGACGAAACGGTCGACGTGGGGAGAGGGGACCAAAGGTCCGCGTGTAGAGACACGCCTCCACACCTACAAGGATGTCCGTGTGTGCCTTAGTGTACGTGTGCACTCGGGTGTCTTTGGAGGGAGTCTTACGTCGCAAGGGTCACCACAAAGTCAGGGGAGTCTTTTGTGCTTCCGCGTCCTCGCGGGTCCCACCCTGCGCTGGCGGAGACAGGGAGAGAGGAAGACGACGAAGAAGAGAAGGGGAGGAAAGGGGAGAATGTGGGACTCGCGTGAGAGTCGAGAAGGTCGTGGTCACTATAGTACTAGGACAGGGTCTTCCTGACGTGGAGTGTCTGAGGCACAAGGGTCGGAAGGTTTCGAAGACGTTTAACTTTCGGGAGTTGAAAACTAATGATTAGACAACGATTGTCCTTTATCTAGTGGTTCCGCTTGAGTCCATTAACGGACTTTATCTTCAAGTCTCTCCTTCCGTTCCTTAAAGAGTGGGGGACAACTCAGACGGATGTAACACTTGGTTTTTTCGATAACTCAAGTTTAAGTCCCATTCTAAAATTTTGTCAAGTTAATAGAGAAATTAATAGAAAGTAAATTCCATGTATAGGTGGGTAGTCAGGAACAGTCCGAACCTTTATGTCTTTATTATGGGATATTCGGTTAAATTACCGGAGTATTAAGACGATCTTCATCCGTGGTTGAGAATGTATTTTCAGATAAGGACACTCGGAAATGTGAAGTCGGAATTCCTTCCTCTAAGCCAAACTTTAAAGTGGAACGTTTCAGACTGTTCTACTCACACTAAGAATCTCAAAGGTGTTCAAAGTACTCGGACACACACAGACACACACATTAGGGACATAGGGTCTCCCTCGGTCCACGAACTTTCACTTCAGTGAGTGAGCACAGACTGAGAAACGCTGGGGTACCTGACATCGGGTGACCGAGGAGGTAGGTACCCTAAACGGTCCGTTTCCATGACCTCACCCAACGGTAAAGGACTTCCGTCGAGAATAAATTCGGGCTGTCTCCTTTGTACACACAGACCCGTAGTTTCCAAGGAATGACGAAACTGTGACTTTCGGACTCAGGGTCCTTCCGAATTGACAATCTTGTAAGTCCTTCTTCTGTTTCCAGACTTCGTCCAGTCTCCGTCTCTTCCTCTGCTCGGCCTCCCGACCCTACTAGGATCACTCTCTCACCAACAGACCTGGTCCCGTCGCCGTCCTCCCTTACTCGCGCACCTGCGTCGACTGTCTCCAGGTCCTCGTCTTACGAGTCCTGACACTTTGACAGCCCATGTCACCCCTAGTCCTCCCGTCGTCCTCCCTTTTTATCGAGGACGCCAAAGTCGAATCCACGAACCTACTGAATTGCCGCTACAAAGGTCTTCACGGCCACTCTTCCGACAGTATAGTACACGAAGAGGACGGTAGTTGAAATACCCTATTAATTATGCGAAAAATAATCGTTGAGACGGCATTCTCCGACACGGCAAAAGAGCACACTTCATACGACCTCAATTCAGAAGAGTCTCGACGAGGTCCTGGTGGAGGAGACCCTTCGGAGGGGACGGGAGGCAGGCGGTGGGGGCGGAGGACTTTACAGGAAGGATGAGGCGTCAGGTCACTGGAAGGTTTCGTGGGGAGACGGGACTCTTAAAAGGAAGAGACGTGAAAAACCCGGACGTAGACAAAGGGTAGAGACGTAGGAGTCCCGCACCGTGTGCTGTCCCCGGGTCTCTTCCGTACTTACTTTTACGGACTTCGAGTAACGAAGGGTGTTCTGAGTCCAGTCGGAGTCGTAGCGACCCTCGTTCCTGATGTCAGACGAACCTTGCACCAATAAACTCTGGAGTGAGGGACACACGACGCTTGGACCCTACCGTCTCGGAACTGACACTAGGGGGTCCCGGTCGGCCGTGTGTTCGTCCTGGGTCCCCTAAACCCACTCACTCAGGACGTTCTACCCCATAGTCACCTACACGGACACACCACCGGTTTCTCTTGAGAAAGACGACTACTTGATCTGGACCAATGGAGTATCAGGGTGGACGTCTCTTCCAGGTCCCGGTTTCTCCTACGAGGGTCCTGTGTCCGTTTCTCCTGTGAATCGGTCAGGGACGTCGCATGTTACGAGTCTCCGACTCCTCTGGGTCCTGGTGAGACCCCAGTGGTCGGGTGGCCACCGTCTGCCCTACGACAACCAAGAATTGGGTGTGTGGGACCTGGTTTGAGTCGGGGCCCCGTCCTGGCTTCACGACCCACAGTAGGGAGTGACCCTCGACGGAGGTCGGGTCCTAAGTCTCGTTACTCCGACATCCATGAGTCGAGGAAGCTGGACCGAGACCCCGTTCACAAAATACATCAGAAGGTCTTGAAAGGGTCTCCTAATTAGAGGAAATGGGTGCCACTGTCCCCCGGACTATGGTATAGCAGTCCAGTTAAGCTAGTAGTGGAGTAGTTCAAGTTAGGGACCCAACCCTCCTAGGGGACCTCCTTCCGTACCGTTGGGTGAGGTCTCAAGGACGGACCTCTTAGGGTGTCTGTCTCCTCCGACCGTCCGGTGTCAGGTACCCCGGTGTGTCTCCGTCTGTTCTGACTCCCGTGCTGAACCATACACGTGCAGTAGTCTCGGGAGGTAGTACAGAGTGGGGGAGTGGGGGAACGGACCCTAGAACCAGAGTCTCCGCCGAAGACCCTCTAAGGGTCAGTTCTGTGGGCAGAGTCTACAGTCCTCCACGTTTGTTTCCCAGTCCGACACCGTGTAAGAGGTCTGCTCTCCGGGGAAAGGTGCGTCTGCGGTCGGCTTGTAAGTGCGCGCCAGTAGGACGGTCTCCACGCGAAACGGTGCCCGCGACGGGTCTGAGAGGTACACCGGTCGACGGGTCGACTCGGGGCGCGTGTCGAGGGGGACCGGGTCCTCCGACGACTCAAAGAAGAGCGACGGGGTCTGAAGGACCTCTACGAAAGGAGACCGGGACAGGGTGTCCTCCCACATCCTCCCTCGGACACCCGGGTCGGGGCTTAGGGGGTGGAAAAGACATGGACCGTCGAGGACCGCCACTTAGACCCCTCGACAGACAGCCCGTTCCCTCGTCCACTCACCAACGAGGACTTTGAGGAGGGGAACCCAGAGTCGCAGGAGATTCAGTCGGTGTGTGTGTGTTTTAAGTCTTCACTCGGACACCAGAACCGACTCGTCTCCTCCTGTAGACGTCTAAGTGTTTGTGTCTTCTCTGCCACTATTTACACAGTCAATTGTAAAAGAAGTCAACAGACCCACGCTTCAGGAGTCTCTTAGGTTTCGTCTAGAAAGAGAAGACTTGTGACACATGATAAAAAAAGAAAAAAATTATTGATTCCGGGTAGAGTTTCTCGGCAGGAGCACAGGACGTTTAAAGATTCCTTCGGACCGAGGTACCGTTGGAGGTCACCTTTCAGTACAGGTACGACACGTCTACACGCAGACCCCATCGGGACGTCTCTGGAGTGAGAAAGGAATTCGGTCGACGAGAGTCTCGTTACCACGTCTGGAGTCTCTTGATCAGTCCGTCACAAAGATGTTCATAAACGTCGATTTTATGTCACAGAATTCTCGTTCGTTTGTCAACCTTGAGGTCGACTCACGTTCGCGGTACACTTAGGTACACTGCACACACGGACGAGGAGTTCGAGATCCGAAGGGGACGTCTTTGTGTCGTGTTCTTCGTCCCCAAAGATCTATTTAGACAAGAAAGAGTCGTGAGCCAGGTTCTTGACACGGACTTCTCCTCGCGCCGTAGGATTAAGCACTTCGAGTCCTGACTTATAAGGTGGACAACTTCGTAGACCTTCTTAGTTTCTCCAAGCCCCCTGGAGGACCCACCCGGTCTTGGGTTCTGAGACTCGACGGTCGCGTCCTCCGGGTCCAAACTAGGTGCGAGTCCCTTCGTCTACGGTACACGGATGTCTATTCCCACGTTTACGACGTTGATTCCTAAGGTGTCCGGTCTTGCTTCTGTCTCCGGACGCACGACGTCGGCTCTGGGTCGCGCCGGTTTTGTTTGCTTACCAAAAATTTTTCGCCAAGCCACCCGTTCCTTTTTAGAGTCGCATCCGTCGTAGCCGAAGAGCTCGATAGTCCGGTCCCTCACGGGGACGGACGACGGGTCCGGTCTTTGTGTCGGTCGCCCACGGGCGACCACAGCCGAGGTCAGGGAAAGGCTCCAGCTACGGTGACGAAAGAGACGGGTAGGTCGACCGTTTGGACGGTCTCGTCCCTTACTAAAAGGGAGCGTTTTACACAAGAGTCACTAGAGTGCACAGGGGTACTACTGACAAGGAAAGGGACGGTTACACGTTTCGTCGAGGAATTCTTATGGAGGAATTCAGAACAGGTGTCAATCGTGGTCCGAGTGTCTGCACGTCGTTCGGTAGCGAGAGAGGACGTAAAAGACCCCTCGACCTCGCTGAACAGCAACATAGTCGAGGGACTACGACTCGAACTGGGGGTAGTCGGAGGGTCATAGTCGTTGGGACCAAGTCCCTCGAGTAAACGGTCAAGAGGGATCGCCAGTAGTCCCGGGGACCTGTTGGTGGAGAGTAAAAGACTTGTTAGATGAGGTACAAGTGGCTCCTGTTCCACGGGAAAACAGATTTCTGACGAGGAAACTCACTTCTATCCTTAACCCGGAGAAAGATACTCCCATAGAGTAGTCGCCGGGTTCGCCCTCGGGACTCGTAGGGACTCTGTAGGAGGTCCGACTTTCCAGTACTGACTCCACAGAAAGGGCTCGTGAGATAGTTCGGGGGCGAGTAGTTCAGCGAGCAGAGGACCACATAAGTGTCTTAGAGTTTCGGAGTACTGTGGACGAGGCTCGGAAGAAGAGATTCCCGGCCTTGGCAGAGAGGTCTTAGACCCAGGAGAAGTTTCGACTGGAGTCACTTCTCTCAGACTCCAAAATCAACGTAAAAAAGAGTAATCTAATTGAGCACTGCTGGGTTAGTTCAACGTAAGACAGCACCAACAGGTTAGGGGAACCCGAAGGCAGGGACGGAGTCAAAGTCCGTCACCTTAGTCCGGAGGACAGACGGGAGACTTACACAAACTTTAGAGGAAATAATCACGGGATCGGCTACAGAGGTTAAGGGGGTGGTCGATATTGTTCAAGTGTGACTCTCCTGTCGAGGAAGTTTAAGAATCCAGTATAGATAAAGATGATATTTAAGGGAGAACAGGACACTTCATACGAAAAGTATAGAAGACAAGGAACCCTCTGTTTTAATAGTCTTCCCTTTAGACTCTGGTACTAACCTATCCTGTTAAGTCCTTAGATCATTTTTCGGAGTAGTAATCGAGAACGTCTTACCTTCTAAGACACTAAGACGCCCGGTTCATAATAAAGGAATCGATACTTCTACATAATTGTACTACATTCGTTAGAGTCCTAATTAAAATTAACTAGATATCGTACTATAATCCAAAGTCCACGTGTTGCATTACTAATCTGTAGACATATACGCCGTTTTTCTGGTAGTGTCGTTTTTGTGAATGGTGAGTAGTGGTGTGTATGAATGTTTACGCAGAAGGAACACTACTCCTGAAAATTCTGTATGACAGAATCGTTGCAAGTTCGTGTGTTGAGTCACAATCCTTGCCGTCGGCGGTACGACATGTTGTGGAGGGGTACCGAATAAATCAAGTATTGACCCACGAGTACGGACATTAATAAAGATTTGAAACGTCGACGGTAGGCAAGCGAGAAGTCTACTGATGTCTGCACCTCGAATTGCGACGCAGGACTTCAAGAAACACCAATTTGTTTATCGTTGACACAGGGTAGAGAAGTTTCGTATTGAACCGTGGTCGAAGGGATTACATAACACTCTATAAGTCGAAGCTCAATTTATGTATGTTCAACCAAAGTACACCAAATCGAAACAAGAGTATAGAAATGTTTCTAATTAGGGGTCCGGGTCCTTGGTAGGTCAGGTCAATCATCATTTCTAGTTTACTGGAATTAAAACCAGTTCGACCGTAGCATTGAGGTGCGAAACTACGCAGGGAAGACCAGGTTTTTGTCTCGTTATTACCTCCTTTGTATTTTTCTACTCTGATCGCTAAGGTCGCGAGTCTTCACTCTGCTAAGGTAGCAGTAGTCTTCACTCTATTTAGAACAAAACACTTGGTCTTTGTCGTCTTCACACCCCGTCGCTCGTTCCGACTTAGGGACCCAGACGCCCGCCGTCCGAACGTCCTTCCGTCGACGGTCCTCAAACCGAACACATCTTGGTCGGACGAGTCAGTGAGTCAGAGCAGGTCGAGAAACACTGGGACACCTGGTGTCGGGCGGTCCGAGGAGAAAAGTACCTTAAGAGGTCCGTTCTTTATGCCTCACCCATCGGTAAGGGCAGAGGTCCCTAGAAGGGGTGGGTCCTTGTCTTGGGTCCAGAGGACGTAGCGTCCCTCAGGGAAATGGTAGACTCGGTGGTCCCTTCGGTCTTAGTCCGATTTACCGTTTCGACCCGTACCTTGTCCCAGAAGGGTGGACGCGTTTACACCATTGTAACGATTTACGACGGGCTCCGGTGTCACTTCCCGGTCGTTTGTATGTCTGTGCCTCGTAGGGATAGTCGTCCTGGATTCGTCTTTGCGAGGGGTCGGGTCGCTGACCTCGACGACACCAGAGGTGTAAAAGGGCACTGACTCTGAGACTTGATGAAGAATTTCTGAATTGAGAATTGACTCCTGGGTCTCCGGGGCCGTTGTGTCGACCCTCTCTCTTTATCGTTTCGATGTTTGTATCGTTGTCAGTTTGTTTGTCTAAGAGAGGTTTTGGTCTTGGGTCTGTCACAGTCTATATAATCCCGAATCTTTATCTAGGTGGGGGGTGGTTTTAGTTATAAACGGTGTTACTAAATGAGATCTACTTTTTAAGAAGATATTTTTTCTGATGTTCATGAATTTTTATTGATAAATCACACGAGTCTTTCGATAACGACGAATCAACGATTCAGTACAGACTTAGAAACACTGGTGTACCTGACACCGGGTGGTCCGAGGAGACAGGTACTCTAAAGGATCCGTTTTCATGACCTCGCCCAAAGGTAAAGGAAGAGGTTCCCTAGAAGGATGGGTCCCCGACTTGGGTACATAGGACCTAGCCGTTCACCCGAGAAGTGGCGACTCGGTGGTTTCTTCGGGTAACTAGTTTTTTATTGACTTCTACGTACTAAAGGTAATTTGTAATCTGTTCTGACTAAAAATTTTATATTTTTCTTTCTTTTGTCATTATTTAGCCATATTTTTACTTGGTTATCGATGAGAATCTTTACTTATTATATTAGTTAACTTAACTTTAAAATTATCTAATTAGTTAGGATATAATCTACGTCAGTTCTTCTTTATGTTCTGTCTTGAGACTTAAGGTTACTTTAAGTTCTTTCTATGTATTAGTTCGAAGTTGAGAATTTTCCTTAAGGTCCTCCTTACCACGCCGTTGTACCACTCGTCCCCTTTTTGGGTCTGAATTTGTTGAGTGTCACCCTTACGTCTAGTCCTTACTTCCTCTGTGGAGATTTTGGTGATCTTCTCTCTTTTTCATTGACTTTGTAGTGATCTAACTCTTACTTTAAGAGTAGCAGTTGTCTACAATCTTCTGTTACCTACTATTAAAGTTTTACGACGTCACTATTTCGAGTGCAGTTGGAGCCTAAAATATGAGTCGGTTTCCAGTAAGTTTGACACTCAGACAAGTAAATTTAAAAAGAAAGGGAGGCACTGAGAGGAGACCCATTTGGTATGGAGGGGTAGGTGACTGCAGTCCGGACCTGTCTGCTAAAAGAAACCGGTCACCTTTGACCCTCTTACACTCTAGGGTGTCAAGACTCGTTTTCGGATATTCTTCGTACCACACAGAAAGCGCGAGTGGACGTAGGTGGAGCTCCGTTCGTCCTTTAGTGACGTGGAAGACAGGTCTCACTGTCGTTCCTCTGACAGGACAGGACCTTCTTCGGTCGCACCGGACCGAGTGTTTTGACGGCACAGACGTCCCTCAAATTTGGCGAACAGTCTATATTGCTAGTATTTCTTTTACTTAGCATATTGAATGACAACTTGGTATGATTTTTGTTTCTGTCGTTCGTAAGTTTTGCATTGTCAAAGGTTAATAAAAAGGTAAAGAATGACGAGAGAGACGAGACCCAAGACACGTTGGTCCCGTGGGTCCACCCCTCTCACGAGAGACTGGGTCTCGAAGACCCTGAGAGAGAGTACAGACAAACCAGACCGTCCAACCATCGAAGTCTCGTCCTGAGTCAGTGCCACCCTCGTAAATGTGGTGTCTTTAACCGTTCGTGATTTTGAGTCCCGAAATCGAATGTAAAATTTGTCTTGTTATTACCCTTTTTATAAGAAGGTCATAGGTTTTGATAATAGAACGAGTCGTTTCTTCAAAGAGTGTACTGTCGAAATTAACTCTCGTTTATTATATGTTAAGGACCAAAAAGAAAAAACGGGGAAAAGTGTCTTCGGTCGGATGATACAGTTTTGCAAAGATTTCAATTGACTCTTCGTGTATTGTAGAGGTACATTTGTAAAGACAATAAAAACGAGATTCTGTCTAAACTTTGGACCTACTGGTGTCTTCTACGACGACTCCCGGGGGTCCTGACGGGGCTAACGACCCGTCCGTTGCCTCGAACCGACCCTGGGCCGTAGTTTGACGGTAAATGTAGTGTCTGAGTGGATCCTGACGGGGCTAACGACCCGTCCGTTACCTCGAACCGACCCTGGACCGTAGTTTGACGGTAAATGTAGTCTCTGAGTCTCTGGCAGACTCGACTCCCACGGGTCCCTCCAGTAGACCAGTGGAAGGGAACCAGGACCTCCAAGAGTCAGGACTCGTCCCCTCCGGAAGGGGTCTGTGACCATCTTGAAGTCACGACTACCACACCTATCGGCTCGCGGACGTCACACAATCGAGAGTCCGGACCCTAGAGTAGAGGACTCTACGGCTACCGAAGAACGAGTTACTTGTTTACTACTCGGTTGACTCCCAGTCCGCGGTCCAGGACGGTAGACACGGTATTTGGGACGTCGGGTCTTAGGTTTGCGACGTTCAGAGTCTCACGTCGACGGGAGTCGGCGTCACCTCATCTACCAGTTAATCCTTTCACTCTGAGACTCTTGGTCCGTCCTGGCAGAAGTCTCCTCCGCTGTCTTTCCCTCCCGTCTCCCGGAATTTTACTTGCCGAGCGAGAAGTCCTTCCCGGACGCCAGTCGTCAGGGACGTCTCGTCCCTCGGCGCCACCCTTGTGTCGGTGCTCCGGGTCCTGAGGACGACTCCCCGGGTGCCAGTCGCACCCGGCCCGGACGGGGGGGCCCCGAGGGACGGTGCTCTCGGTGCACGTCAGTCCTCTCCGCTGAAGACACTCCTCTGGCGGGGGTGTGACAGGGAGACGGCCTCGGGCCCCGGGGCGGTGCGTGGGAAGTGAGCGGTGGCGGGTCGGCCGGTCGCCTCGCGTGTCGCGGGGAAACTTCGGAGGGACGCAGTGTTCAGCGAGTTCCGGTCCGTTCAAGAAAAGTCTGGAAGGGTCTGAGTAGGCCTGTGTCTGTGCATTCGTCCGTTTTACGTTTACTCTGAGGGCTTTCCAGAGAGCCGCCGTGAATCAAAACTCCAATGCTCGAGACGTCAAAAATCCCAAGATCCCCCTTAATCGCCCTTACAAAGACCGTAATTAAGATACTCCGGTTTCCCTTTAAAAGGTAATGACCTCCTTCCCGTCCACCGACGACCCCGGGTGTGAGGTGTCCCGTGGTCCGACCCCTCCTCCCGCCTCCGGGGTCGCCTGTCCGGTCCGGGCCCGTCGTCTTTCGTGCCACGGTCCGGCGGACGAGGTGCCTCTGCTGGGCCGAGGTCCCTCGGTTGAGGGACAGCGACCAACTCGAGTCGAACAGACACTGAACCGAGGACCGAGGTTCCCGAAAAATCCCGAACTACCGGGTCTTCGGAAAGTGGAGGAAGGTTCCAGCTCCGAAGCCCCCCCCCCCCCCCCCCCCAGNCACTCGGTACGGACCCGGCACCCCTGGACCCCTGTACCGAGTAGGACCGGTCGACGTAACTGGGAAGGGTCCTTGGGTTAGGCCGTCCTGGACGTTTGAGTCGGGGGTCCCGTCCGGACCGGTCACAAGGGACTGCCTCGACTCCAAATAAAAGTAGATTAGGGAGTCGGGCAAAAGAAAAATACTAGTCTCTAAAGACAATGTCCTTTTTTTTTTTTTGTTAGGGTCGTCTTTGTCGGTTGCCCTTTCTTCCGTCGTCCCTCTCCTGTGTGTCCTAGGTCTGTCTGGGACTCGGCTGCCCTCCGAGCCCGGGAACCTTTGTCTCGTAGGTCTCCGTTTCGAGCCTCTCAGTCACTCGTCGGCGCGAGGTCTCGACCTCTGAACTTCTGACTATGTTCTCATAGTCAGAACCTCTGACCTCCGACTATGTTCGACGGACCTCTTTCGAGTGCGGTAGTGTGAGCGGTGTAGGTTGATTAAAACCAGCTCGTGGCGTGTCACTTAGGGCCTGTCTCACGAGTGTCTTAAGTGAAAGCGGAAAGGAGGTTGACCCCTTCCCGACTCGAAGTTCCAGAGACGTCTAGGCCCTGAGCCCAAAGAATCAGGAGACGATGACCAGAGAGACCCCTACGGTCCTCCGAAGTGAGAGGGGAGGGGAACGGCCCGACTGTCGGGTCCTGGGTCACGTCGTCAGGGACCCGGTGGGAAACGCTGTCGACGACGTACACCTTTGCGCATGCACAGTAAAAGAATACTGGATCGGACTCCCTGTCCCGATCCCTGTTGCCCCTCTGTCTCCGGGCCGAGACTGTCGGGCGGGTACGATCCACCCAAGTCGTGAAGCGTTGTGCCCGCAGAGCCGTAGATTCCGTTCTCTCACGACTGCCGGTCTACCGTTTAGACCGTTACAGAGAGTAGACGAAGGAACATTTCTCGTTATTAGTGTCTTCAAGGTAGTACCCCAGTGTCCCTACCAGTGTATTTCATTGGGTCCACCTTGTAGCGGGTCCTAGACGGGACGTCGGTCTTGTGTCCGGACCGGGACGGCACGCGGAGGAGCCCCTTGTCTCGAAGAAGGAAGGTCTTAGACTGGTAAGGAACCCCAGACAATGGGGTTCCTTCGTCGACATTAGGTACCGCAGTGTAATTTGACGTAAGTTTATAAGAGGTTAGAAACTAATGTCGGCCGGTCGTCCGGAAAAAGAGGTCTACCCTGGTCCCTTCTTTTCCTACGACAGACTCGCTGGGATCGTCGGTCGACAAATACGTCTACATTCACTAATCTAGGCAGAACAGACACCTAAGGTTCAAATAAGTTTAAGTGATGACTGAGGTCAATTTTACGTAAAACAGCCGGGTCGGGAAGCCACCCTTAACAAGGTAAGTATATGTGAAACAGGTGTATTGAGACGAGAGGTGAGTTCAATTCTCTCTCATTTGTGTTCAACTTTCGGTACGGACCCTGGAGGGAACACCAGACCACCGATTCTGAGGTACGAGGGTTGCGTCCTCCGGGTCTAAGTTGGGAACCGTCCCTCGATCTAGGGTGTACGGTGTTGGTTTCTTTTTTGTTTGCTTGTTTTCTACGGTGTATTTATTTATTTATATTTTGCTTTTTCCTTCTTTCTGTGGTTACGGACAATTCCAGTGAAAGTACCTCGGGTGACATACATGACCCGTGACCGAGTCCGGAAGGACCCCTACTAGGCCGAAGTAGAGGTGTGTTTAGATGGTCCATCTACGACCGGAGTCCCCGTGTGACACTACCCGGAACTTACAGACCGACTCCCAGTACCCCGAACAACCGTCCACTACCTCAGAACCTTATGCAGCGTACATATTCGTTCGGGGAAATTGCCACTGTTTCCTGTAGGCCGTTCAAGGAGCACCGTCATCTCCCGATCACTGGTTACACGCAGGGTCCCTCATTCAGTATAAAAGGAGGATGAAGGTGAGCACACAAACAAGATTTTCAAATATCCACGTTATTTACGGACCACTTTAGAGACCGAGACACATATTGTGTAAATGTCTACTTTCTACCTGGTGTGTTTCACGACGGTACTTGGGGGTCCCTTGACAGAGATTTACAAGGTCGTTTTTGGGTTCAAAATTCGTCGTCGATATTGTTCGTGTTTCTAAATGAAGAATTTTCTTTTTAATTTCTGCTGGTAAAGGGGTAACGTATAAGAACCCGCTGAATAGTTTTAGTCAAGTAATAGTCAAGTCAAGTCAGGTCAGCGAGTCAGCACAGACTGGGAAACGCTGTGGTACCTGACGTCGTACGGTCCGGAGGGACAGGTAGTAGTTGAGGACCTCAAATGAGTTTGAGTACGGGTAGCCCAGTCACTACGGTAGGTTGGTAGAGTAGGAGACAGCAGGGGAAGAGGAGGACAGAAGTTAGAAAGGGTCGTAGTCCCAGAAAAGGTCACTCAGTCCAGAAGTGTAGTTCACCAGTTTCATAACTTCGAAGTCGAAGTCGTAGTCAGGAGGGTCACTTATAAGTCCTGACTAAAGGAAATCCTACCTGACTAAGCTAGAGGAACTTCAGGTCCCCTGAGAGTTCTCAGAAGAGGTTGTAGTGTCAAGTTTTTGTAATTAAGAAGTCACAAGTCGAAAGAAATATCAGGTTGAGAATGTAGGTATGTACTGATGACCTTTTTGGTATCGAAACTGATCTACCTGAAAACAACCGGTTCATTACAGAGACGAAAAATTATACGACAGATCCAACCAGTCTCGAAAAGAAGGTTCCTCGTTCGCAGAAAATTAAAGTTTCGACGTTAGTGGTAGACGTCACTAAAACCTCGGGTCTTTTTATTTCAGTCGGTGATAAAGGTAACAAAGAGGTAGATAAACGGTACTTCGTTAAGGTTTGTCATATATTTCCGTCCGTCGACACACGGACCCAAATAAAGACCCGAGAGAGGACAAGACGACCAAACAGACACAAGTACACTGAGAAAACCGGAGAGGTTGGTTACCACGACTTTTGGTCTCACGATGTATGTCTTCCTACATTAACCTCCGAATGTACCGTAGCATACGTTTTTAGTGGAGTTTACCTAGCTTCTGAACCTGTATTTGCCGGACTTTGACATTCTGAGAATCTTCTTTTACGTCCTCTTCTCGAAGGACCGTAAGCAGAGTCACTACTACAGTGTGCGCACAGTGGTTTTCGTGTTCACTGTTTTCCTTTTGGTCTGTCCGCACTCAGGGCGTTTGGGCCTGCGGGGTGGGTCGTGTGCCTCGTCGCGTGTCTTCGTCGCCCGTTTGCCGTCCTTCCTCCCCCGCCGACGTTCGGTACGGGCACCGTCCCCGAGTCCAGGTTCAGAAATATCTCTCGAGCACGTCGCTCTGACTCTTTTACGCCTGTCGAGTTTTGCCCGAGCGTCTGGAAACAGGTTTCTTTGTGGCTACCGGTCGTCCGCACACGTCTCCGCGAGTGGTAGTGGTTGGCGTCCCCTTTGCCCCTTTGTCAGACAAAACAGGTTTCAGATATTTAACAGACAACCAAAAAAAAAAAAAAAAAAAAACTCTTATTCTCTTTGACGATCTCTAAAAAAATTTAGGTCAATATCATTTAATTTAACAAAATAGTCAACAAATACGACAACGAATACTGTAAAA
This sequence comes from Capra ibex, assembly GCA_006410555.1. Lineage (NCBI taxonomy): Eukaryota > Metazoa > Chordata > Mammalia > Artiodactyla > Bovidae > Capra > Capra ibex. The sequence goes on along the minus strand of SJYO01004576.1, from coordinate 1,509,647 downwards.
CTTTTCCCGATTTCATCGGAACTACCTTTAAAACATAAATAACATTTTTGTAACCAAATATTTCGTGTTCTAACATAAAGTCATGTTTTGTCAAAATACAGTAGAATGGTGATGACCTACTACCATTGTCATTCGGGACTCCACCGATTGGATTTTAAACATTCTTTTTCATGGACGATGTAATGGTGACAGGTCACAGATGTTTCTCCTGGTACTTACTTCTAGACTACACCTAATTCTGGAAATTTAGGACGCTGACGCTAGACTCGGGTTTACCGTATGCGGGCTACCGACAGCCGGAGACAGTGGTGCTCCTGGCGACACTTTGTCTTCGCGGACCGACGTGGGGAGTCTGGCCACAAAGAGCCAAATTGGAACTCTTTGGTGTATGGTCGAGGTGGACAACTAAGATCTAAAAAATTGAAAATTTTTTAGACAATGTTAATGATTTTTGAAATTTTACTCGTATATCGAAATTTTGTTCGTGTTTTTCTCTTTTTAGAGTAGTGTAAATGTTTATCTGGATGAACCGTATTCACTGTCCGTGTAGACAGTCACTAGGACCCACAAACTCACTTTTTGTTTTACTTTTGATACCTCTCTAAAGAGTCACCCAATAGCGGCCTTCCACTTTGTCAAGTTAAATCCTCTGTCACTACCTACCTAAGGACGTCCGGGTGGGGGTAGATGTACTCTGGGGCAAGAAAAAGAAACACTGGATACCGTTAAGGACGTGTCTCAAAAATCCCCAAAGGGACCACCGAGCCTACTATCTCTTAGGAGGACGGTGACACTCTCTAGGTCCAAAGTAGAGACCCAGCCCGTCTAGGGGACCTCCTTTCGTTCCGTTGGGTGAGGTCACAAGAACGTCCTCTTAGGGTACCTGTCCCGTCGGACCTCCCGATGTCAGGTACCCCAGTGTTTCTCGACCTGTGCTGACTTCACTCACTCGTGTGTGTTTGAAAAATTTAATCGGAGTTCTATGTAGCGCTACAGACAGCTTACCCACTCATTTTACGAGTGTACAGGTCTTTCTCATGCCGCCTACGCCGGAAAAGGGTCGAGCAAGAAGTTGAAGTCCCCTAGACTAGGAGGTGAAATCTCGGGCATTCCGGGACCCGTCGTGACTTCCGGAGCCCTCTAGGGTCCAAGACCCGCGTCGAGTCCCACGGGTCAGTGCGGAACGTGGGGTCCTCGTCAGTCCTCTCAGGTGACGACACCCGTCGAGTCTCTTTTCTCTTGGGTGGACGCAGAGGGTGCACGCAGGACGTGCAAGGACCACGGGGCAGTTCGTCGTAAACACTGGAAGCTAGGTAAGGACCCTGTCCCCGCATACTAAGGAGTTCACACATCGTCACTTTATGTGTTTGTAGAGTTTGGGTCCGTTTATTGTGTACGCCAGTTTTCGCGTGAATAGGTCCGTCGAGGTAGGGTAGTCGATGAGTCGTTGGTCCTGGGCTTCTTACACGAGGCACACCGCGCGGATTGGGAGTCGAGTCGAGTCAAGTCAGCGAGTCAGCACCGGCTGAGAGCGCTGGGGTACTTAGCGTCGTGCGGTCCGGAGGGACAGGTAGTGGTTGAGGGTCTCAAGTGAGTCTGAGTGTAGGTAACTCAGTCACTACGGTAGGTCGGTAGAGTAGGAGACAACAGGGGAAGAGGAGGACGGGGGTTAGGGAGGGTCGTAGTCCCAGAAAAGGTTACTCAGTTGAGAAGTGTACTCCACCGGTTTCATGACCTCAAAGTCGAAATCGTAGTAAGGAAGGTTTCTTTAGGGTCCCGACTAGAGGAAGTCTTACCTGACCAACCTAGAGGAACGTCAGGTTCCCTGAGAGTTCTCAGAAGAGGTTGTGGTATCAAGTTTTCGTAGTTAAGAAGCCGCGAGTCGGAAGAAGTGTCAGGTTGAGAGTGTAGGTATGTACTGGTTACCCTTTTGGTATCGGAACTGATCTACCTGGAATCAGTCCTTTCATTACAGAGACGAAAACTTATATGAAAGATCCAACCAGTAGATTGGGATTTGTACACATTAACAATTCTTTTGTTTAAATTAAGACCCGTTTTGAACGAATCGAGATATGAAGTTTAAGAATTTTATGTATTTCTTATAAACGGTAGAGAAGAAAGGAGACTTTTACGGTCTGATGGACCTAAGTACAACGAAAAGTTGGAATGACTTTGGAACAAGTTGAAGTGTCATTCTGTGGTCTGAGGGTGTCCGACGGCGGTGAGTGAAAGGACACCATAATGGACTAGACACTCCGACAACATAAAATCTTTTTTCGTCGAAAAATTCTCCTTTGTGATTGTATGCTCTTCTGTAATAGTTTAATAAGAGTCGTAAGGTAATTTCAGATAGAAAACGTTTGTACCACAAATCTCCCCGAAGGGACCACCAGGTCACCATTCTGGGGAGTGAGGGCCACGTCCCCCGGACTCGAGTCAGGGAGAGTCCCTGACATAGGGTGTCCGGTGTCGATTTCTAACGTGTACGACGTCGACTCTGGGCCGCCTCGGTTTCCTTTATTTGGCTAATTAATTTTACAGAGATTTTTATCATAAACCTTTTCAACCTTTGTTATAGGTACTATGTCCGTATATTCTATAGATTCAATTTAACATGTAAAATTTACATGGTAAGGTAAGTTAGACAATCTTTTTTAAACAAGTCAATACGTGAATAACGTTAGACCCCCCAAAACTAACTGTGTCCATTAGAAACTTTATTTGAAACAAACCGACTGTTTTAGAAGCCTAATGAAGTAAGAGTTTATAAAAGAGAACTGTGGTAATTAAATTTTCATTCACTGTGATTCTACAGTTTTATATATAGGAAAATCTCATTTCATCATAATGTTAGTCTCCGTCTATATATTGGAGTTTCGGAAAGTGATTATTCTTATTACAGAAAGTGATTATTTACTCTGTTTTGTTTTTAGTCTAAAAAGATGTCTCGATCGTTTCTCCTCGTCTTTATCCTTGGAAAACTGGTCTTGAAGACTCTAAAACCTCGAGAGACATCCTTCACTATCTTGGCACCGCCGAAGGTGTGGCCCGGTTCCACAGGTCCACCTCTTTGAAACGTCTCCACTCCCCTGTACTCACCTGAACTTCCTAGCACACCCATGCCCCACCTGACCTCAGACGTTCTTTCTTGAGGTTCCGTTCCCGTCTCGTAAGACGAGTCACTCAGGGAGTCAGTCAAGAGGGGTTCAGAACGGTTCTAGTCGTCACCTCCTCTGCGGCCGGTCTTGTAACTCTCGAAGAGGGCGACAGCTTCACAGGCCCACGGTACCGAGAGCCTCAACTTTGGTTTCGACCCGGTTTTTACGGGCAGAGGGAGATCGAGTGTGTGGCAGGGAGATCGAGTGTGTGACTGGGAGATCGAGTGTGTGACAGGGAGATCGAGTGTGTGACTGCTCTAGGTCTTTCGTGTGCCGTAAACCCACTGGTGTTGACTTGGACCAGACTAATTTCGTCACTGAGACTTCGTCGAGTCGATCTGAGGCCCTTTAGACTTTTTTAGTCGGATCGGGGTAGACCCTTTCCTTACTTTGTTTTAGTTCCATATGAATTCTGAGGTGAGAAGAAAGTATTTGTTACAGGTCTTAGTTTACTTTTTAATGTTCTATGCTTTCCTTCGTTTTCTGTAATGGGTACTACGTCACTCTGTGTCACTTCTCTTCGCTAAAGAACCGAGTAGGGTGACAATCTTGGTCGTTTGGTCCTGAGATTTGGTCGATCATGTTTACACTGTTTGTGTCGGAGTTCGGTCCACTAGCTCCAATTGTGCCCGACACCATTCAAGACAACTCTCGTGCCTGGGGACCATACGACGTTACTCTTCCCGTGAAATAGGGACGACAGAAGGAGGGTTTCTGTGATGGGTCGGGTCAACAATCTCTTCGTCCAGACTCAACTCCCTTGAGACGTCTTACGGACTGGTCGTGAGACGAGTCTCAGTTCCAGTAGTTCTTGGTTCTTTCACACTCTTTGATAACGTCGGTTCTCCTCGGCTTCCTCTGTACTCTGACTCGCACTGCACTGTAGGACGAACCCCGGGACCCACTCTCAGACCCCGTCTTCTTCCTGTAGTCTCCATACCTATCTCGTACCTAAATCGATTGTATAGTTGTGACCGAATGACTATAGCAGATTGGATAGTTTGGTGTCGTCCTCCAGTCATCGTCCTCTTTGTCGCGTACTCCGGGGTCCCCTGACGGACGGGACGAAGACGTCGGTGAGATGTCTGAATTTGTGGAAGGTTTTCTTTGGCAAATAAAAAAATTTTTTTGGTTTTGTAACGACCTTTTTGTATCTTAGTCGTTGCGCACTTCTTGTAACTCTCCAGGTGCAATGTACATTAATTTAAGGGCCTTCTTCTTTCTGCTTCGTACCCCGTCCCTCTTTCTGGACTTTCCAAGTCCGACCTTTAACAGATTTAAACTACTTTTATTTTTCTTTGGGTGTTTAAGTTCCTCGTATTATTTGCGGTTTATACGTTTGAGACCCTCTATCACTTCCCGCCCCTTCACCACACGACGTCAGGTGCCCCGCGTTTCTCAGTCTGTGCTGAATCACTGACTTGTTGTAGTTTACTGTTTAAGTTTCTTTTGGTGCTGATCTGTGTCGGATCGGCTTGACTACCTCCTCATCTATTTCTTTTTTCGATTTGTCAGTCACTTTTTATGTGTAGTAAAGTCCCCCTGTTACCCTTCCTACTACCGGAGAGGTGGTCCTCCTGTCGTTTTACGTCTCAGCTTTTGGGTGGGACGGTCGCGTCTTGAGGTGCGAGTCTCTTTCTCCTCCTCCTCGGCCCCTCCTCCTCTTTCGTTTCTCCTCCTCCTCTCCGTCCTCCTCCTCCCTGTCTCCGTCAAGGTCATTTACTTTGTTCGCTAGACATCGGCTGTCTGCTCGTTGTAATTCCTGTTCTACGTCTCCCTTCGAGACTCGGAATTTCCTTTCTCGTCGTCTACCTTGGACCCCAGACGTCCGTCCTTCCCTTTCGTAGTCTTATATTTATGTACCACTTTTATAAAAAGAGAAAAGAATTAATGAAACTTCTATTTGTTTAAAAAAAAACAAACGTTTAACGAGTACTACTGATAGTCCAAATATTAATTAACTTTATTTTATTTCTGTTGTCGTTGTTAGTGATTCCCATTCGCCCTTGTCTTTATGCCCTCCACAGGACAACACCCTCAGAATACAAGGAGGGAACACTGCACAACACTGTAGTTGAGTGGTAACTAGTGATCAATGCCGAGGTATAATTTAGGAATGTCGTTGTCGCGTCTAAATTTTTCTGACCGTATGTCAGTCTTATGTATTTTGCCTTATCGTGTTTTTAGTGACTTATTAGGTTTCCTTCCGTCTCCTTACCTGTTTTTCGTCTGTCCGATTTACTCTCTTCGATTGCCCGTCGTCTGGATTTCGGCCGGCGCAGGTTTCGATGTCTGCCGCGTTTGCGAATGTTTGAGGTTTGTCTTCTGACTCTCTCAGTCTTACGGAAAAAAAAAAAAAAAAAAAAAAGGTTTTTTGGTGTGTTAGGTCGGTCTAGGAAGCTTGGACCTGTCTGACACTCCCTCTCTCTCTACCGTCCGACTCGTGTCTCGGGGAGTGTCGCAAAGTTGTTCTCGCTCCGACTGGAGGTCCGTCCCTAGGACCCGTGGCTCCCGTAAAGGATTTGTTCCCTCCCGTTCACGGTCCGACCGGGGCGGGGCGGGGGTGCCGGGGGAGGACACCTTCAGGGGCTGGTTTTGTCTACCGTTTTCCACGGGAGACACCCAACCCTACAAAGACAACTACAAACAACTTGTCTGTCCGCGGTGGAGCGGTCGTGGAGATTCGTCGGCGAAGGGACCCGGTGACATGGGGCTCTCGGCGGGGTCGGCGGGAGTAGAGCGGTCCCCCGGGGCGGAAGGTCGGGTCCTCGGACGTCGGGCCTCCGAAGGAGTCCCGGTCACAGGGTCCGGACCCGGTCTGGCTCCCGAGCTCCTTAGGGTCGATTCCTCGACCCCAGCGCCCCGGTCACACCCGACTCTCGGCCCCCCACCTGTCGCGGGGAGGACGACTGGTGTCGCCAGGGGGGTCTCGGTCCCACTCGGAGCCTGACCCCGGGACGGTACGAGGAGTTATCGGTGGTTTGCGGTGTTGCCTGTTGCGCCGACGACGCCTCCGGGCGACGGTCGACCGAGGGGCGTAGGGGCGCGCCGGGGACAATCGCTAAGACAGAACTAGCGACCTCGGTCCCTCAGTAAATTTCTGTCGCCCACGCAACTACCGGAAAGAGTTGGTTCCCTTTGCGAGGCGATAATGGCTCTGAGTCGGTCCCCGTCTCAGACGTTCACGTCTCTTTTATCAGGTGGGCGGAGGCGAGAGGCGAGCCGGGTCGGCAAGGCGGTCAATAACCTCGGTTCCGCTGCTAAAGTGTCATTGGTCCTGTTTGCCCACAGGTAGTGGGCCTTAGGTTAGAATAAGAAGAGGTGCGACGTCTCACTCACCTACCCGAAGTTTGTCCCTTCCTTATTTTTTACAGACCCAGAAGAAGACATTTAGCAGGTTCATATTTGAAAGAAATTCTTTTTGTAGACTAAGGTCGTTGGTTCGGTCGGACGATATTTGTCTCTGTTCAAGTTTGGGGCTCAGAAACTCGACCCTAGGAACTTCTGTGGGAGGGTACTCTTAGGTACTCCCTGCTCACACGACTCGGTCTCGTCCCGGGAGCGCGGTCTGCGGGGGCCCCAACGCTCTGAGTCCTCACCGGGGGTCCGGGGACGGGTGACCTTCCCACCGCGATACGTCAGGAGGCAGGGGCCCCCCGTCACGACACCCTGCGACGTCAGGTGCGGGGCGCAGGCGTCTTCGTCGAGACCCACACAGACCCAGGAGGGTGGCGGGAGTACAGGTCCGGACAGGACGACCGAGCACCGAGAGTCTACGGCCGCCCCCTGGGGGAGGATCTCGGACGACCGGAGTGCGACTGGGGATATTGGCCCTGGACGGGAGGAGGGTGAGGTTCGGGAGTTACCTGCCGTCTGGCCTGGTGGGACCGGTCGACGAGACCTGTGGCGGTGAGGTGCGGGACCCGGACCTGAGGCTGAGCTGTCCCGGTAGGCTTCCGGACACTCCAGAGAGCAGAACCTCGACGAACACATAGGTTGAGTTTTGTGGGTTCACCTGGAAGGACAAAGGAGACATGAGTAGTGGGAGGCCCGGGTACCCACCCCAGGACGGGGAGGGGGACACCAGTGAGGACCGACAGGACGTGGGGGGTCTGAGGGACGGCCGGGTAGACCCTCGTAGGTCGAGGACGAGGGGCGAAGGAGGGCACCCCGTCGGGGAGGGGAGAGGAGACCCGGCGCGGACACTACCCGGCACGGACACTACCCGGTGTGGACACTGGGTCGTGTCGTAGGGTCGTGGTCGGAACACTCTACCGGTCGGAACGTAGGGGCGACGGACGGGGTCGACACGGGCAGTCCACCACAGGAGGAGGGTCCGGAGGTGTTGGAGCAGGGAGCCTCGGAGAAGGAGGAGGTATCGACGTCCCTCGTACCGAGGGACACAGGACGCCTGCTCGCCGGAGCTGAGGTCAGGGACCCGGAGGTCTGGGTACTCTTGGGCGGAGACCACACAATGCGGAGTCGAACGTAAGGAACCAGCGCAGTCGACGTCCCTGGGCAGGCGACGGGGCCTGACAGACGTCTGCGTCTCGCACATGTGTCGGAACCGACGTGGTCCTAGGGAGGAAGAGACGCGAGCACATTCAGGGGGGGGCGGGGGCGGCGGGTTGTAATTTCGGGGCGACCGGGGGAGGGTCGGAGACCAGTCCGCGATCCCGAAGACACAGAAGGGGAGGTTGGACCCTCGGTGGCTCCCGGTCCACGGATGGTCCCGTAGGGTTTCCTGGGCCACTCCCGCAGAATGTCCGTTGCGGGATGTTAATGGTGGTATTCCTGGACTCTGCCTCCGGGACCGTAGTGTCCCTCCGGGTGCCGACTCCTGGCCCCTCTGGTCTGATAGAGACGGAGTGTAGGTACGGTCCCACTACTTTCCCGGTGGAGGGGTCCGGACTCGGGTGGTGTCGATTGCCCCCTCCTTTCCGTCGCAGTCTTGGCCTAAGGGTCCTCTTCTGCCGCAAAAGTGCGGTAGTGGTGTTAAGTCTTTGTGAGGCTCCTCAATGGAACCTCTTACTGTACTTATTTAATTGACGGAGTTTTGTGTCGGAATCAGCAAATGACGGGCGGCGACGGGAGGCGTCGGAGCGTGCACCGCCCGACCCTAGGGGTGGTTGGGGCTCGAGACCAAGTTCCAACGGGTCGTTCAGCTACGGTACTGGTGAAACAGAGTGTGCCCCTTAAATAACTCTGGTAGTCCTGCGCTAACGGAAAGTATTAGACTAGTTACTTTTGGGTGACCCACTCTCTGTCACAAAATTTTTCATTAACAAATTTACTTGAACTATAAAAATAACGTTTTTATATAGTGTTGTACGAAGTTCCAACTTAAAATCAAGTCATTGGTGTTTGGTAATAAGTCTACTAAGTACCTCTGTGATTACTGTTTGTGACAACACAAAATTTATTAGATTATTTTGTTGATAAATGTATCTCCTCCTATGACCAGCCCACATGTGTGTGTCATTATACAACTAAGTGCCACTCCTTTAATCAATTTAAGACAGTTTGAAACAAAAAGAAAGATTTGCACTACGGTCACCGTAATAAGTGGAGGTGAGGACCGAAGGGTCGACCAAACGAGTGTCGGATGTTAGACCCCGGTTTTGTGTCCGACGTTATGTCTACGTCAGGGACGGAACCTCCTCGACCAGGACAGGGACCAGAGTGGACCCGTCCGTCCGTCAGGAAACCCAGAATGGAAGTCTTGGTCCTAACAAAAGGACCTCCAAGCCGATGCCGCAGGACCCAAGTGGGTCGTTCCTGAGGACGTCCCGGCACGTCGGTGTCCTCCCGTCACTCCCCACCTCCCCGAGTCCCTGGGGCAAAGGCGGACCTCCCCGGACCCCAGACCTTCGACAGGTGTGACCCCGGACCAGAATGACCGTGACCACTGAACGGGCGTGGAGTAGGGTGTCGGAGAGTGTTAGTCGGTCAAGAGAGTGTGGAGGAGGTCCCTCGGTGTCCCAACGATCCTTTGTGGTACTTTGGTCCGCCGACGTACCTACGGGTCTCAGGCCCCTCCCCCGAGAAACGAAGTGACTGTTGAAGGACACGTGGAGTGCGGAACGAGAGGACATCCACGTTTGCACGGGCCCCGACGGGTCCAGTGGGACAGTCGACCAAAACGTTCTGACATTTGTGGGGACCCTCTCTAACTTCCGCCCTCCTCTTCCCCTACTGTCTCCTACTCTACCAACCTACCATAGTGACTGAACTACCCGTACTCAAACTCGTTCGAGGTCCTCAACCACTACCTGTCCCTCCGGACCGCACGACGTCAGGTACCCGAGTGTTTCTCAACGAGTGCTGACTCGTTGACTTGACATTTCTGGGGCCGTGTCTGGTCCGGGTCACAATGTCTTTCTTATTGCCCACCCTAACCCCCATCTGACGAGCGGGTCCTTTCCCCAGGTCTGGCGGAGTCCCCCGTCTCGGAGACCGAGGGCACTCAGGCCACAGGTCCGCCCCTGACGCCCGTCGGAGTCCTGGGTACCAGTGCTCTCCACCCTCCGTCGTCCCTACGGGTCCCGCGGACGACTGTCCTGCCGGGCTCGGGCCACCCCGGTCCGTAAATCTTCTGCTCGGAGGTCGGGTCCGCGATGAGGGAGTGACGGGGGACGGGGCAAGGACACGGAGCCGAAGGAACTCCATTTGTCCGACGACGGAGGAGGCTCCCCAGCGACGCTCCCGTCTGTCCCTGTGCGTGCTGTGTCGGTCCCGCCCCGGTCCCGTCCCGCCCCGGACGTTGTGCCCCGCCCCTCCTCTCCCCTCCCCGCCCCGCTCCCGCCCCGTCCCGGACGTTGTACCCCGCCCCACCCCCGCACCGTCCCCGCCCAGGACGTTA